>QFEC01024367.1:168-17459 GCA_003316585.1 Gomphus bonarii | reverse complement strand
CCTAAATACACTTTCGCCTGGCGTGCGAACAAAGTCCAGAAATGAGGTTGCATAATGGCAAAGGCTCAATTACAGCAAAAAGCTACGTGAGATCAATTTTGCCGACGATGCATTTCGCGTTGGCGAGCAAGCGCTTATGATCGCAATTTCGTGCCTGGAAGACAGCCAAGCAAAATCTGTGTAATCGGCCTTTCATTTACCGGATTGAGGTCGAATCTGCAGAAACACGTGGATTCACACGCGAGGTCAATTTTGCCGACGGTGGATCTCGCGCGTCCCGTGTCGGACTCCGTGTCGGGCTCCGTCGTGTCCATGCGCAACCCCACAGCGTCGTTCGCTAGCGATTTGAGCCCCGCGTAAATCCAACAAAATAAGTTGTCCCATTAAGGATACAAGCGACCTGGGTCGCGCAAGTCCTAACAATGACTAGTGAACCCATGACCACCCGGGCATTCTGTTTCATGTAGGTTGCTGCAGAGCCTATTTTCTGAGTGTACCAGTGCATCCTGTGCATGTGCCGTTCCCGAATGTCACGAAATGCGGGAAAAGGAATCATTGATGGGAACCCGAATAGTCTTAGGAGGCATACCATCATACCAATCCACCCACTACCGACAGTCCCTCGCTAGCCAGGATTAAGGAGCCCCAGTTCCTTCCTTCTTTCCTACCTCCAAAGATGAAGGTACTGCTCTTGTTAGCCAGTACCCTAAAGTCTAAGTTTCTTTAAATATTCCATGCTTCTCGTTACCAAACACTTCAAACTCACGATTCCTACCACCCAATTTCCCCCAGACTTTCAACATCGCATAGTATGCAGGACAACTCCCCAGATCAAAGTCCACTCGCAGACGTGAGTGTCCCGTACTACACTTTTCTTGAGTATTTCCAGAGTCATGGTACGTATCTCCTTGCATTCCGCATTCCCCCCGGGGACCTCACACGACCACAATCTCCTGCCCTCACATCCTCTCGAATATGCTGCCTCTCATCTAATACAGCCCATGACAGGCACTCCCCCCACTCTTAGTGGCAACATTCTTGACTTAGACATCAACGCGGAAACCATCCACAGTATGGATCCCTCGTCTGCAAGACAAGAGTATTTACGATGCCTTTCCCGCACTCCCTCACCTCCTCTCCATGACGGCGACAACTCTGACTCTATTGTAGGCATGTCTCCCGCCGGTATGGGTATGTTTCATTGCATGTGTATACAAGATGACTCTCAACACAACCTTTCCTTCACCGTAGTTTCTTCCCAGTATGACTCTGACTCTATTGTAGGCATTTCTCCCCCCGGTATGGATACGTATCATTGCCTGTGTATTAATTATGACTCAACACAACCTTTCCTCCCCGTAGCTTCTTCCCAGTCCCTGCTACATGCAAGTGACAAGAGTGAGTCGTGCATCTGTAGCATTGTTTCACTAATACATCGTGCGTCAGATATCTTCCCGAGAGCACATGATACCGTCAATCTTTCTTCCTCCGTTCATGGTACCTCTAACTCCTCGCAACAAGGGTCAAGCCAAGAGATGGATACCCAACACAAAACGATTAACGTGGTCCCGATTGAAAAATACATCATCAAGAATGTGACGACATACAATGGAAAGACCAAATCATACTATGCATGTAACTTTCCGCGCTGCACGCACCAAGATTGGTTCGGAAGAAAGAAATCGGTCATCTCTCATATTCGTGGCCACCTTCAAGCGAAACCTTACAAATGTAGCTGGTGAGTGAACTGGACCTCAAGCATTGCGAACCTTACAAACATAGTGTAGTGGAAAATACTTTCTCAATAAGGGAGATGCTGATCGCCATGTCAAGACGGAGGAAAATGGAAAGATGTATGAGTGCGTCATCTGGTAGGTAAACTCTAATCGTTCCCTTTATTCATCATAATCATTCTGTCAATTGATCAGCAGAAAATCATACACCCGCCGATACAATAGAAACAAACATAAATGCACCAACGAAGGAGAGGCCCACTAAACATGATAAGGATATGGGTGGGATTTGGCAGAAACAAAGCCAATCATGATAGTAAATCGAACTGATATTTATCAAACCATACCCTTGAGAGCTTTGTATGGTTGATGTTTTGTGTCTCTCGGCTTTGGGAGTTTGGCCGCGTGCTGCATCAACACTGATTTTCCCCCTAGACTTTGCAAGTGTTCATGGTTCTCGAATTCAGATGTGCAACCGCCCATGGCGGTCCGCCACGACGCACTCACTCTAACCCTACAGGTGAATAAGTGTGGAATGTCCGTGACAGTGGGGTACCATTGGTGTACCCGTAGCATTCATCTGAATATTGAATGGTGTGAAGACCTCCTGTGACCCCTCAACAAGGATTATCATGGAGCAACGCATCGTCGTCCGTGCCTTTTCCGCCCGAGTGAGATCGTTAACTCCAGACGATATTATACTTTTAGCGCGATAGAATGCACGCCGGGAGGACAGTAAGGAACGATATCACGGTCCTTGTCACTTGGGTCCAAAATTGGCATGATGGTCCCACCTGCAGCTCAGGGAAGTTACTAAAAAGGCAATTGGACATCCCTAAATACACTTGTGTTTTTCGGCAAGTATGGCTTCTGTTGGTGTGGTGAACTCTGAGAATTACACTGCTGAAGAACAAGTAGGAGTACTGGAGAACAGATGGTGAATGCTCTATCAAAGAGAGGATTCCCACAGTCTCCAGGGATTAATGGCGTGTTCGATTACGTAATAAGCGAACATGCAACGAACAATAGACAGGGATAAGAGTTACATTCAACAGCTTCCGCCTGGCGTGCGAACAAAGTCCCGAAATGAGGTTGTAAAATTACAAAGGTTAAATTACAGTAATAAGCTGCAGAAACACACGTGAGATCAATTTTGCCAACGATGCATTTCGCGTTAGCGAACATGCGCACATGACCAATTTCGTGTCTGGAAGTCAGGAGCTCAGTCTAGAATCTGTGTAATGCACGTTTCATTTGCCAGTTTGGGGTCGAATCTGCAGAATCACGCGGATTCACACGCGAAGTCAATTTTGCCGACGGTGTATCTCGCGTCGGCGAACAAGTGCGCCAGGTGTGCCCCGTCGAGGGTCCATGCACGAGCGACCCCACAGTGTCTTCCGCCGGTGATTCGAACCCCGCGTCACTCTAGCTCCCATCAAGGAAACGAGCGACCTGGGTCTCGCAAGTCCTAATGATGACTAGCGAACCCATTACCACCCAGCCATTTTCTGTTTCATGAAAGTAGCTGCAGAGCTTATTGTCTGAGTGTACCAGTGCTTCCTGTGCATGTGCTATAACCGAATTTCACGAAATGCGCGGGAAAAGGCATCATTGATAGGAGCCTAAATAGTCTATGGAGATATCTCGTACGAACCCATCGTCATCGCTAGCCAGGGTCATGGGGTCTCATTTCCTTCTTTCTTTCCTACCTCCAAAGATGAAGGAACTGCTCTTGCTAGCCAGCACCCTAAAGTCTCAGTTTCTTTAAAGGTTCCATGCTTCTCGTTACCAAACACTTCAAACTCACGATTCCTACCACCCAATTTCCCCGAGACTTTCAACATCGCATAGTATGCTGGACAACTCCCCAGATCAAAGTCCACTCGCAGACGTGAGTGTCCCGTACTACACCTTTCTTGAGTATTTCCGGAGTCATGGTACGTATCTCCTTGCATTCCGCATTCCCCCCGGGGACCTCACACGACCACAATCTCCTGCCCTCACGTCCTCTCGAATATGGCTCTATACTGCATCTCATCTAATACAGCGCATTACAGGTACTCCCATCACTCTTGGTGGCGACATTCTTGGCTTGAGCATTAGCGCGGAAACCACCCACAGTATGTATCCCTCGTCTGCAAAACAAGAGTATTTACGATGTCTTTCCCGCACTCCCCCAGCTCCTCTCCATAACGGCGACAACTCTGACTCTATTATAGGCATGTCTCCCGCCGGTATGGGTATGTATCATTGTATGTGTATAGAAGATGACTCTCAACACAATATTTCCTTCACCGTAGCTTCTTCCCAGTCCCTGCTACATGCAAGTGACACGAGTGAGTCGTGCATCTGTAGCATTGTGTCACTGATACATCGTGCGTCAGATATCTTCTCGAGAGCACACGATACCGGCAATCCTTCTTCCTCCGTTCATGGTACCTCTAACTCCTCGCAACAAGGGTCAAGCCAAGAGATGGATACCCAACACAAAACGATCAACGTGGTCCCGATTGAAAAATACATCATCAAGAATGTGACGACATACAATGGCAAGACCAAATCATACTATACGTGCAACTTTCCGCGCTGCACGCACCAAGATTGGTTCGGAAGGAAGAAATCGGTCATCTCTCATATTCGCGGCCACCTTCAAGCGAAACCTTACAAATGTAGCTGGTGAGTGAACAATAATCTTGGACCAGCATTGCGAACCTTACAAACGTAATGTAGTGGGAAATACTTTCTCAATAAGGGAGATGCTGATCGCCACGTCAAGACGGAGCGAAATGGAAAAATGTATGAGTGCGTCATCTGGTAGGTAAACTCTAATCGTTTCCTTTATTCATTATAGTCATTTGGTCTATCGATCAGTAGAAAATCATACACCCGCCGATACAATCGAAACAAACATAAATGCATCAACGAAGGAGAGGCCCACTAAACACGATAAGGATATGGGTGGGATCTGGAAGAACAAAGCCAATCGTGATAGTAAATCGCATTGATATTTATCAAACCATACTCTTGTAAACTTTGTATGACTGATGTTTTGTGTCTCTCGGCTTTGGGAATTTGACCGCGTGTTGTATCAACACTGATTGTTCCCCTAGACTTTGCAAGTGTTCATGGTTCTCGAATTCAGATGTGCAACCGGTGCGCGACGACGCACTCACTCTACAGGTGAAATGTCCGTGACAGCGGGGTACCATTGGTACACCCCTAGCATTCATCTGTAGGAATATTGAACGGTGTGAAGACCTCTTGTGACCCGTCAACGAGGATTGTCATGGAGCAACGCGTCGTCGTCCGTGCCTTTTCAGCCCGAGTGAGATCGTTAACTCCAGATGATATTATACTTCGAGCGCGATAGAATGCACGCCTGGAGGACAGTAAGGAACGACATCACGGTTGTTCATCTACTCCCAATGGAATCACACTAGAGAAAAGGCTGCTCGACCCATGTCTATTATAGGGAAAACTGTTTGGGAACTTGGTGATATTAAGAGTCGTTGATTTGGGTAGAGGGTAGTTTGCTAAGTATAACTGTAACTAATAGATCGTTTCTAATGATCTATGCTGTGGGAAATGTTTTGTAACTATATGTGTGGTTTATTCTGTCCGGGTGGCAAACCGGCCCTTTAGCGCTGGTACCGAGAGATTGGCCCCGGTATTCTAAGTGACTTGTAAATTCGATAGAAAATCAAGCTGCTTGTCTCTGTGATCAAAAACTTGTGAGAAATGTCTGAATGGTAATTAAAACTTATCTGAGAAATGTCAGATCTCAAACAACAGGTCTCAGGGTGTTCCTAATTGGGTTTTTAGCAAAGTGCCAAGCAGAACAAGGAGTGGTCAGCATGAAGTACTAGTGTTTCTGTAGCTAGGACTGTACTACTTATACAAAGTTTCAATTCCAAGTTGTCAGCTTGAGAGAATAATGAAATAATCTACTTTGGGATAGGAGCAACAGCCCTCCATGTTATACATAGCTGGGTATCCACATATATGCTACCAGATTTGGTCAAATGATTAGAAAAATGTGCCCCCTTTCTTTTTCTTCTCTGTTTCACTTTTCCTTAAGTCATCTATGCTAGTATCACATGCTACTCATCTGAATGAGGTAGACAGCCCCAGTGAGCACATATATGCACTCTTTTTCAGTGTTCCCTTGTTTCATCTCACTGTGAACCTTATCCATATCCATCTAATTGCATATCCAATGAATTTCCATCATCTCTCCTGTCTCCATAGCTCCAGTGTCTCTCCCTATCTCCATTCCACTCTCCTGCTCCCTTAGCCACCCAGGCACCTATCATCCCAGGGGCAAATCCTCATGTGTGGAATACAGGTAAAATACTTCTAGAATAATGGGAAATGGTAGTAGACCTCTAGTTATTTTTGTATATCTTTTAGATCTTTTAAATCTGTTATCTCCCATGCATATATTAGCTAAATTCTATCTGTGTTCTCTATTTTTATGTTTTCTACTATTTAGATAAGTGAAAATGAAATATTCCTTTGTTTATAACACTTGGGGTCAGCTTGAAAGACCTTAGTACCAGAAGTACACAAGAAATTGAGCCATCATTGTCAGAACAAGACCCTTCTGATGGAATGGAGCAACTAATTTCACCGTAGTTAGCAGGAATTTAGAAGAATTCTATTGTTTATACTCCTCAGTGGTTGTCAACACTAAAATTTATTATTGCTGTACCTATTGTTTACACTATAGAACAAAAAAGTAATGAGAAAATTATTATAGAAATACATATTATATGGCAGCTAACTCACCACCTCAGTGGTTGTTAACACTGAGGAAGGAGGTGATACGTGGGCAGTGTCTTACCCACATATGTGCATCAACCAGCCCTTTACTGCTGGCCTAGCACCCATGTAACAAGCAAAGGCACTGAGAGACTGCTTGGATGGTTCCTGCTAAACTGTGGGGGCATGTGTATAGCTTCAAGGTGGAGGCAAATATGGGTGCCATGCCTGGTAGTATACAACAAAATAAGATCAGAAGTTGAGAACAAATGCAAGTAAAAATTCTGAAAAATATTATTGCTTGAACAGTTATTGATGGTTTGTGACCATAAAAAATGAAATATATTAAGGTTGAATCTCTCAGAGGTGGTATAGTGCATACATATGTTGTATAAAATTTTTGATTGGCAAACCATACAGTTTGTGCAGTGGGGAGGAGATGATATGTAGTGAAGTCATTCCTGTCAGATGTGATATGGTGGGTACATCCTGAGTCTAACATCCATTTATTATCACATGCAAAATAAAAGCAGATGGTTTTGGAGGTGGCTGTGGTAGGTACATTGCTTGTACTGCTGGAGGGGGATCAGGTATTTCTGTTATGATTGCACTGACTGACACACTGTTCTCATCGCTTTTTCCTGTCTCTTTTCCTTTTTTGTCTTTTCCCTTTTTGTTTTTTCCTTTTCTCTCAGCTTTCACCTCTTCACATGAGAGGCCACATTACTTTCATCAGTAGTCCTTTCCCCAATGTCCCATTCTACCACAGTAGTTACATTTGTTTTTAGGAGATTTCATAGTCCTTTTTCCAGCACTGATGCTAGGGGATGTTCCTTGGCATAGTTCTTCTGACAAAATGTGAGATCACATGTTTGTGATAGTGATGACATTGATGGTGCTAAAGTCAATTGTAGTGAGAAGGATTTGCTTGACCACTTCATATTGTTAACATTTTGAGAAAATGAGGAAAAATGCAAGAAACTCAATATACAATACACCCAGACACAAAACACAGAATACATGACATAAACATGAGTCATGTCACACAGGTAAACTGGCATGCCATTCATGTGGTTGTGGGGGGGCTAAAACCACCTTAATTACTAAAACACAATAGTAATTTACTTAGACATGGTGAAAAAGGATAAACTATACTAAAGAATGACATCACAAATGACAAGTATGTGACAGGAGTCACATGTGTGACATAACTGTACATGCATATGTGAATGGATACACACGTTTAAAATAATAAAACAAAATAATAAAAATAATACCTTTTTATTTCTAACATGCACCTTCAAACCCTGACAACTCATAGTATCTATGAGTGAAAAGGGTTTGCACATTGATGACAGTGTGTGAGTGTGTGAGGGAATGACAAAGTTGGAGCAGCAGGTAATAGCAGTAGCACACCAGGAGCAACATGCGCAAACAAGAATTGTGTGATGTGTTGGTGATGTATGCAAACAATGATAGACTCAGAGAGAAAGACTAATGTGGATATGGCAGAACACTCAGAGGGTGAATCAGTATGTAGAATGAACAAAGTACAGGCAACACACGTGCACAAACAGTGTGCAAGGTCCTGAGGTGCATGGGTGTAGTGCAGGGGTACAGTGAGCTGGGAACTGGGCAAAGTGATGTTGAAACAGAGGCAGGACGAAGAGCATGGGGATAGAGGCAAAAGATGTTGAGAAGAGGTGCAGACTGGTGAAAATGGTGCATGGACAATGTGCATATGATGGTGGGGCAAGTGATTGTAAACAAGAGTGCATGGAGGATAAGGATGCACAGATTGTTGCAAACTTGAGTGGTGCATGAACAGTCCAGAAGGTGAAAACAGGTGCATGAATGGAAGACAGATGAAGGTGATGGTGGGCTGTGCAGTTAGGTACATGGTTGTTAAGCACAAGTGGATATTACATCCACCAAAACCAGACACATGACTGATAAGTCTACATCAAGAGCATACATCGATGGAGTGGGATAAGCAGCTGCAAGGTTGAACAATACATGGACATGATGCATATATGGCATGGGTCAACATTGAGCTGGTAGTGAATTGCAGGAGTGTCCATGTTTGAACCTAGTATGCACCCCTTCAAGGTGAGTGTGTGAGATGTAGGGGTGTTAGTGGCTGCATTGACAGCCGGTGTGTGATGTGGTGCAATGCAAAAGACATCGCCAATGTTGATAATGAGACTAGGGAGCTCCTGGGTGGTTGGGAGCTTGATGTGCTGAATGGATGAGCAGGAAAATGAGAGTACATGAACAACAAATTGATGAGCAATGACTTAATACATTGCATACACCATGGGGGTCATGAAAAGTCATAAATGGTTATAATAGAGTCATGGAATAGAGTCAGAAATAAGGACCATAAAATGATAAAATGCCAAGCAAGGAGCTCAGTCAGAGAGGCTGAGACTCTTAATCATATTAACATTTTGAGAAAACAAGGAAAAATGCAAGAAACTCAATATATGATGCACCCAGACACAAAACACAGAATATGATGAGTCATATCACACAGATAAACTGGCACACCATTCATGTGGTTGTGGGCTAAAACCACCTTAATTACTAAAACAAAATAGTAATTTACTTATACATGGTGAAAAAGGATAAACTATACTAAAGAATGATGCCACAAATGACAAGTATGTGACAGGAGTCACATGTGTGACATAACTGTATGTGCATATGTGAATGGATATGCACGTGTAAAATAATAAAACAAAATAATAAAAATAATACCTTTTTATTTCTAACATCTGACACTTCACTTATCTTGGCCATCATCAATGTATCTTGTCCCTCATTGGTGGCCATTTTGGCATCCACACTGTCCTCCACACTGCTTCCACCTCCATTCATATGTTCACTAGGAGAGTTAGAACTCATAGCCAAAAAACAATTAGAAGTCCTATTGATAGATGAGTAGGGGTTCTGCTGTTGCTGTCTACCCCATGGTGCTCTCCCAGCTGCGCCTCCTCCAGGTGCAAAACATCTATCCACTGTATGTCCTTGCCTTTGACAATTCATGCAAAAATAAGGAAGTCATTGTGGTGCTAATTGTGAGTTAAATCTCAAAGCTTGAGGTGTTTGAGGTTGAATTTGGGATGGATTAACAGGGATTATTCCTCCACGACCCCTGAGAAAGGTTCCTCTGCTAACCGGGGGCTTAGCATGGGCAATAAAGGCAGTAGTTGCTTTAGTTGACATTTCCACAGCTCCCAAATCAGCTTCATGTGCTTTTAATTGTTCCTCAATATTATCTGGATCAACACTGATCATTCAGATCATTTGAGCAATGGGTCTCCAAGACTCTGGGAGGTTCCTCAATAGAATAGCTGCATGTGTAGTATCAGCTATTTTTTCTCCCATATGGTCCAATAAATCACGATATGTCTTCATTGTGTTAATATATGATGATACAGATTGACCCTCGCTCCATATGATAATGTTCATATCTTGTCCTAACAAGGCTAACTTTGCTAGGATCATGAGATTCGAATTTATCACATAAAATGTTCCAGGATTTTTTGGCCTCATTGGTACAATTAATAGAAGGTTGTAATTCAGGGGAAATGGTTAACAGCAGATTTTGGCTATATGCACAGTTGTTGTGTGTGTTCCATTCTCTTTCCAGCTGAGCTAGTGGAATAGCACCTACATGTGGGACTCCAGTAACAGTAGTAATTGTTAAAGTAGAGGGAGTGGGTTTAACATCTGCACCAATGATTATATCATAAAGACCTCAGTCTTTCATAGTCACAATCATCTCCATCTTCCAAGTAACCCAGTTCTCCTTCTCTAGCTTTGGTCTTATCTCCCTAAACTTGTGTACATTATGTAGGAATGGAGTCACAGGTGTGGGGGGAGTAATGGTTGTCATTCTTCAGAGGCCATGAGACTCTTAATCTGACAAGATTAAGGGCTGAAGAGATATAGAGTAAATATAAGGCTTTTGTGTTATTCTTGTTAAAATCATTGATAAAATTCTTTTTGTTTCTTTGTGGTGATTGTGGAGTGAGAGAAAAGACTAATATTTGTTTTTACAAAGTTAGAACTAAATATTACATGAATAGGAGGCAAGGGAAATGGTGAGACATGTGTACATGAGAGGATGATGCATACATGACATCATATAGGAAATACATTTTATACAGACATTGGGGAAAGTAGAAAACAACAAAAGATAATAAAGTACATACAAATGAACTTAGAGCCAGAAAAGTAAACATGTTTTATCAGGTCAGTGGCTGGCCAGGCTTATGCCGGTCCTACAATGTATGCAAGCATAACAGGCACTTCAATTCAGCTAACAATGTGTGAAACCTCAAATTAAGAAGATTTGGGTCTTTGGACATGATGGGAATTATAAGGATGATTGAGGAGACAAATGTTCTGTAGATGGGAAATGATTTTATTGTTTTGAATGATGTTTGTTTTTAGCACCTTTAAGTGCTCAGGGCGCTAAAGCATTGTATACCTGTAAAAGGCTTTTGACAGTAAGCAGAACTATTTTTTAATAATACAGATAAAGTAAAGTGTTGTTGTATCTGATAACCAGTATCAGATATGATAAAATTTCACTTATATCTATATTCTCATTGTAGAAGGGATCCCAGGTTCTCAGCTACAAAATACATCTGCATGGGCACTTTGCCTTAGAGGCAAATGAATTGCAGAGACAATAGAATTCAATGAAGGACAAGGAAAAATATGAAATAAATCTTGAAAAATAGCTTCAGTCAGGCCTGAATATTATGTGGAAACAGCTAGCCATATAGGCTCATCGTCATCGACATCAGTGGTAAATACATAAATGTGCATATATGTGCTTATATGCACTCCAAATAGGTCAGATCTGCCATGCAACATTATAGTAACATTCCCTGATGTGCAGCAAATGGTTTTGATCATAATGGCTCATTAACTTGTTATAGAATTCATCAGAATCATTATTTTCATGAGATTTGTGATTTTGCTCATTATCTAACACCCCCCTTCAAACTCAACAGACTCCTAAGATATTGAGGAGGTGGTCATGTTTGCAACTAGTCAATGGTTTCATGAAAATATCAGCAGGGTTTTCCTGTGAGGAAATATAATGTAAATCAATATTTCCCATGACAACTTGTTCATGAGTGTAAAGATAGTGAATATCAATATGTTTCATATGGCTATTATTGATATCACTTGTTGAGAAAGTGATTGACAATTGGTTGTTGACAAAAATAGGAATGGGTAATTTTGAGTTGGAAGTCTTTTCTGAGTTTCACAAGCCATATGCCTTCAGCTGAGGCAAATGATCTGGCTATAAGTTCAGCTTCCATTGATGAATGACTAACAAGGTTTTGTTTCTTTGATGCCCAGGAAATTGGAGCATCATTGAAGGTAAAAACCCATCCACTGGTTGATTTTCTGTCAGTGACATCTCCAGCAAAGTCTGAATCCACATATCCAGCTAAACCATGCACATATCCTTGAATCCCTTCTCTGTCACTTCTGTCTCTGATTCCATGATCTTTTGTATGCATGAGGTACCTTATAATTCATTGAACAGCGTCCCAATGAAATAGAGATGGGTTAGAAGTGAATTGTGTGCATTTGTTAACTGAATAAGCTATATCAGACCTGGTAGCAAGAGCACAATAGTTTATACTGCCAATAACAGATGCATATATGTAGTCAGGGGTGGCTCATTTGGTTTCATTAGGCCATAAATCCATAGCTGTGTCTATTGGTGAGGAAATGGTACAGCCAGGGGTGACTCCAAAATGTTTTGCAATTGTATTGATGAAGGATGGTTGAGAAATGTGTATTGTACCTAGATTCAATGTCATTCAATTTTTATTCCTAGGAAATGGGTAAGAAAGCTGAGATCAGTGATGTTGAATATTTTAGCTATTTGTTTTGTCATTCTTTCTATTGAATCTTGGCTATTAGCGGCTAATAATCCATTGTCAACATACCAGCCAATGATTTCTATTGAGCCATGTTTGCCAAAATGAAAGAATACTGTAGAGTCAGCTTCTCTGGGAATAAAGCCTAGTTTCATCAATTCTCTTTTTAAAGTATAATGCCAGACTTGCCCAGATTATTTAAGGCCATAAAGCCCCTTATTCAATCAGCATACAAGGTGTTCTTCTCCTTCATGTATGAAGCCTTCTGGTTGATGCATATATACTTCTTCTTCAAGTTCTCCATTTAGATATGCTCCTTTAATGTTGATTTGTTTAAGTTCTAAATTGTATTTGCAACTTAGAGCTAAAATAAATTGAATTGAAGTGAGCTGAATTGTAGGGGAGTAGGTCTCATTGTAATTTATTCCAGGAACTTGAGTAAAGCCTTGGGCAACTAGGTGAGCTTGGTATTGATTGAGTTGGCCTAATTGCATTTAACACAAAATGTCTATTGACTTCCAATGATATTTGTATCTGGAGGTGATGGAACGAGTGTCCACAGTGATATGAGTGTGCAGTTCTGATTTGGTATCAATCTGCTGTGTCAGTGGGGTATCAGTGAGGAAATGTATGGTAGTAATTTTTCAAAATCTGCCCAAAGGTTTAGGCCTGTTTGAGTGCTGTACTGGGCTGCAAGAGCATCCCAATTTTCCTTTAAGCTCTTCTTGATGTCAGGTGACTGGAATATGGTGACATTTACTAACATGAGTATCAATGATAGACCCTAGTGAGCATATTTCTCATGATCCTCAAGTTTTGCAACATTGGTGGGAGATGATTCAGTACCCTCAGCAATAACAAGTGCATTGTGGAACAAGAGTACTGCTTTAGTCAAGAACAACCAATTTTCCCAGATCATGCCATCAACCTTTGGAACTTGTGGAGTAGTTTGGCAGGTGTGGAGTCAGCCATTTTTGTCATATGAGACAGTAAGTTAGAGCAAGTGGTTGTCAAAGTGGGTCATAGAAAATAACAGGCTCAGGGCCCATAATGTCAGGGGACCACCTGTTGTGCAACCTGAAGTGATACAGAACTGATTTGCCTATACCAATGGTGACTGAGCCAAGCCAAACATACATATGATAAGAGCTACAACAGCTTCTCAGACCAATCGTGCAACATACCAAACCGACCAGCTGAGGTGTTGGCTCAAGTACTGGAACACCAGATATGGGTTATGGGGCCAGCATACCTTAGGGCCCAACTTGTTGTAAATTGGCAATTATCCTGAATTATGTGCATATATTTTAACACTAAAATCCCCATATCTCCACCACTTTCAACCCCATCACCATGATAATTTTCAGCGAGATTGAGGACTATTCAAAGCACATACACGAATATTTTCGCGATTTTAGAAGCACATTCTGGCAGATACCACCCGCACGGCCACGTACCTTAACACCGAGAGCCGCGCCGCCGTCTGGAATTGGTAGAGGTACAAATGACTTGGCAGAAGTATTCTTTGATATACATTCTATTTCTGTTTCCCCCTATGACCATAATTTTTCCCCTAAGTATTTTCCTATACCAAAAAAATCCACGCAGTCGCACATATATCCCATGTACGGCCGCATTAGGCCATCTTCTATTTTCACTCTGTCTTATTTTCAGATTACAAACAATTTTCCATTTTCTTTAAATACTCAGAATGTATCTAGAGACAATTAGACAATTCCATTTGAATCCCACAGAGAAAAGTCACTAGAAATTATCCTTATACTTGAGAATCTTATTCGTGCTGAACCTTCGGTTCAGCGCCAAACTTTTACACTTTCCTAATTAGGACTATCTCATCATAAACTCGTAGTACAAGTGATTGGAGACCACAGCTACATTCACACATATCTCTACTTCATTTCTATATATCTTTCATATTATTCTGAGTTGTGTAAGACTCACAATTTGCTGAACTGGCGCTTTGGCGCCCAGACCGGTTTCCCAGGATGGCGCCTAAGCAGAGGCAAACCCAGCAGTACAATCATTCAGAGTAGTTTTGGAATATCTCCATACTTTTCCTATTGATAAATACAGTTTAAATTCTCTTAAAATCAGTTCCTTTTGAATCTACTTTGTCCCGCCATTTTTGGGTTTTTACCATTCATATTACACCCACAAAAGAATATACTTACAGGAAACCTAACTGATAATTTGTCAACCCCCATTTCAACACAACTGAGGGGTAAGGTATGCTGAGGAAGTAGGAAGTGGATGACGAGTATATAGGTTGCATAGCTCACTAGCAAGGGACCCTAAGTTTTCCTCTTAAAATTTTCCCCCTTGCTAGATGAGGCTCCAGTTCTATGTACACAGTCTAATATACTTAGATTTTTCCCCCTTGCTAGCTTTGGTCATGTGACTTGTCAAAGTACAATCTACCAAACCTTGGTTCCCTCAGTTCTACTGACCAAAGTCTGACCTACCGTATTACAAGCTACAGACTTCCAAGTCTTACAAGTACTATTTGGTTCAGCTTGGCTTGGCTTGGTATATCACACTTCGATTACATTCTTCATTACTTGCTCGCTTTGCTTTGGTTACCCTCAGTACATGTATGGGCATGTATGCCTGCTTTTCATATATTACTATTCTTACATCCATACTTTACTTTCTCATTTCCATGCCTTGTTCAACATTGTTGCATATCTTATGGCACCCCATTCTCTATATATGTAAGTAATTAGTCCTCATGTATGTATTCTCTGTTCAGATTATCGACTAAGTTAGACATATGCTACCAGTACTTAAGTTAGTAGTCCAACCATTCAGTACTGAGCATCTTGGACCTCTACCAAACATCTGTCCAAAATCCAGTGGCATGGGCAGGAGGATTGGAGCAACACAAGAACATTGAAGCCAATGCCATGTCTGAACCTTGGCTCATTGGACTGAGCCAAACCACCTGAACTGAGAGTGTGTGTGCACACACTTAACATGACTTCAGTAACCTCATTGAATGCTACAGGGGTTGCCTTTACATTAGGAATAATTTGCCCAATAAGGACTGGGAGTCATGTTACCATATGACCATAGGTGGCTTTGGTTTGAAAAAAAGTGACTCAGACAGCCTCACCTTGGTTGCTTACATAATACCAGACTCCCCCTCCTCTATAACTGCAACAGCCTCAGCAACACACACACACTACTGAGTTTCTGAGCCAAAATGGATGCCAATGAACACTTCCTTCAGTTAGAACAAGAGTTGGCAGCAAACTGAGTGGCTAATGCTGAAATAAGTAATGCCTTAAGAGCAATAATGCAGAGATTAGAAAGTGAGCCAGAGAAAAGAGAAAGAGAGTTCCTCCACCCCAAAAATGACCTGACACCTAGTGCCTGTGAACCAAGGATCCCAAGCCCCTCATTCACAGCCACCTCCCAAATCAGACCAGTGTCCCCCTCAGACTTCAATGGTGACTGCAACAAAGGCCATGCATTCCTCAATTCCTGCAGTATCTATTTCATGATCTGTGGCAATCAGTTCCCAAACAACCAGGCACACATCCACTGGGCCCTCTCCTTCTTCAAGTCTGACCAAGTGGCTCAGTTCCCTAACAAGATCCTCTGAGCTGAGAGCTCCAGCTGGTTCCATTACCCAGATTGGAACACCTTTGAGGCCAACTTTGTCAATTGTTTCTGCCCAAAGAATGAACAACTCTCAGCCCTCACAAAACTAGAAGGGATGGGGTGGTACCAGGGCAAGGACTTGGTAGAAGAATACATTGGCCAGTTTGTGAAACTGATATATCTGACTGAGTATTGTGACAATAAAATGGTTGTGATCAAATTCTGCAAGGGCCTTGAACCAAGCATGCAGAACAGGGTAGCTCTGCTTGGCAGTGGGGCTCTGGACTTTGATGACCCTGAAAGCTGGTACAAGGTGGTGAGGAGAGTAGCAAGGAACAGAGAGGCTAATGTCATGTTCATGGAAGCAAACTGGAGCTGAATGCTTGTGATGCCTTGGCTCCCCACAATCCTAATGAAATCAACTTGGGAGAGACCTAGGACTGACATCAACCCTAATCAGTTGGTCCCACAAGTTCCCATCACACCTGAAAATGGCACAACCCCCATGGACATCAACCGAGCTTGGTCCTGAGCAGTACTACCAGGAGTTTGCCTTTGATGCATGAAACCAGGCCACTATGCCAGGGAATACCCTCCCTCATTTGATATCTGGACCATGACCACAGAAGAGTGATTGAGCTGCTGCCTAAGCTACTAGCACTGGCCAACAAATTGAGCCCTCCTTCAGCTAAGACTGAGATTGGATTTGAGAATGAAATGGCAGAAACATTAGAGAAGGAGGAAGAGGGTTTTGGAGCCCACAGTGGATGAATAATGCACCTCCACTGCCTGTACATAACTGGTTCTTGTGTTTGGAAGTAGAATGTGAAACAACCTCCATTCTGTTAAGGTTGTTTTCAGAGATCTAGATGGTCCAGTGAGATCCTGGCTAATATATTTTCTGTTAATATATTTTCTGTAACTGCAAGAGATATGTTGTTTCCACAATATAAGTCTCCGAAGGTTATCTGGTCAATCCGGCACTTTAGCGCCGGTACCGAGAACCTGGTGCTGATTTCTGGGATACTTGTAAATCCAATAACAATTGGATTAATAGATTCTGGCACTCAAAACTTTGTGAGCAATGAGTGTGATATATCTATAACCTATCTGGAAAAATCCAGAACTCGAACGACGAGTCTGAGCAGGTGGTTCCTAATCGGGATTTTAGCGAAGCGCCGGACAGAGCAAGGAGAGAATAACTGATAAACAATTATCCAGTAGTGTGCTAGTTACAAACACCTGTAGTACTTATACA
>QFEC01024303.1:0-10298 GCA_003316585.1 Gomphus bonarii | reverse complement strand
AATCACCAGACTTTTCCATGACCATGTTTGGAAACTCCATGGATTACCAGAGGAAGTTATTAGTGACCGTGGCACCCAATTCATCTCCCAATTCATGTGAGAATTAAACAAACTCCTAGGCATCAAGGTTGCTGCTTCCACAGCCTACCACCCACAATCTGATGGTCAAACCAAAAGGGTCAACCAAGAGATTGAGCAATACCTCTGACTCTTTGTCAATCAACGACAAGATGTCTGGTTAGATTGGATCTCCCTTGCTGAGTTTGCATACAACAATCGAGTCCATTCCACAACCCAAACTACTCCCTTCATGCTTGACAGTGGTCAACACCCAGGACTTGGACTAGAACCAACCCAAGAAACCCGATTGGAAGCACTAGATGAATTCACCACTCGCATGGAAAAGGAGCTCACTCTGCCCTATCAAAAGCTGCAGATGACATGGCATGGTTCTACGACTTGCACCGCTAGGCTGCTCCCACATACAAGATTGGCAATAAGGTCTGGCTAAATGCACAAAATATTACAACCACTCACCCAATGAAGAAGTTGGATCATAAATGGTTGGGTCCTTATGTAGTAAACAAGGTTGTATCATGGAATGCCTATGGCCTCCAACTCCCACCATCTTTTGGTTGCACCCACCCCGTCTTCTCTGTCAACCTCTTATGTCCCCACCAAGAGGATCCAATCCAGGAACAACATTCTCAACCTCCCCCTCCTCCCGTGATTCGAGATGGAATCCCTGAGTATGAAGTTGAAAGTACTCTAGACAGCAGGGTCTACCAAGGGCGACTGGAATACCTAGTCCATTGGAAGGGTTATAGACCTGCAGACAATTCCTGGTTACCTGTGAAGGATGTCTCTGGAGCAAAACAACTTGTCATGGAGTTTCACCGACAAAACCCTGAAGCTCCACAACATATATCAGCTACTCTATTCACCACACTTCCCTTTCAAACTCTAGAAAACTTCATGGAAACTCCAAAGCGACGCCTCTTTGATTGGACAGAGGGCAGGGACCTAACATGTGACACTCTAACCCTAGAAAATAAGTGACACTTCACCTGACATTTAATTCCCTTCTCTTATGTCCTACTCCATTCATCCACTATCCATTCTCTCTCACCACCCACTCAATAGCAAGTAACCTCCTTAACCACAACATGGACAGTCAATCCAGCCAACAGAGTCTCCTCCCACATGAATCCTACCCTCTTTCATCACACTGGTCTATTGACCCAAATGACATTAGACAAGTTGAAGAACTCCTCAACCTCCCACCTCCACCTAAACCCATCTTCTCTGCTCCCTGGCAAAGAAACCCCCCACTCGCCTACCCTACGAGGCTGGAGATGTGATATTCCTTGGCCAAGATTCAATCCCCTGCTCATTTGAGGGATTCAATGGGAAGAGGACTCTTAACGCCGTAGGGGAGTACGTGCAAGATGGATCTTTTAAAACCTTCAGCAACCCCTTTGGTACCCGCAACTACTGCTACTTGGATCACGAGTTTGATCTCCCATTATACCCTGGGGTAGAACTCAGGAGGAACCTGACCTGGACCCACCCTCCACTCTGGTGGAGGTTAACAAGATGTATTAGCAGGTGCTTCCACTGAATATCTCAATAAAACTCCATGTCAGGATGCCATGCATTGAGAGGGGGGTGATGTCAAGGTTCAGCTTGGGGTTCATTGTCAGTTGTTATTTCTTGTTGATTTCCTTCCATGACTTTCTGTAACCTTCTGGAACTTTCCATTGTTTTCCATAACCTTCCATAACTTTCCATAACCTTCTGTCACTTTCCGGGACTTTCCAGAACCTTCTGTCACCTTCTATAACCTTATGTGACTTTCCATTGGGGTATATAAGTGTAACTGGTGTAACAGCTACCTCTCAGCTTGATCTCTGAGGATTACCGCTACACCAGGTGGGCTCTCTGTGTATTTATTGCTAGTAACCTTGTATAAACTGAGGATTACCACTACACCAGGTGGAGATTACCCTTATCAGCTTACTAAATATTGGAGTATCTTGTTGTTGTGACCTTGCCAATAGCGTTGCCCTCACAAGGACTTGGCTTCAACTTATGTGTTGCACCCTCTTGTGTCATCTTGTCCTTGAATTTACAGAGTTGCAGAGTGGAGTTTACAGAGTGAGAATGGAGGTAGCGAGATAAGACTAAATCAATATTCGAACTAGGGAACTAGCTACAAATACATGGAGGTTTAAATAAGTGTGAGATTAATATGGAGCAGGATCGTCCAAATGTAGAGGAGTTACTATACTAGGATACAGGGGTGCTAAACAAGAGACAGAGTCATGTGGAACTATAGAACATACTAGAAGATGATGTGGAAGGTAATAGAAGGAGTGATGTGGAGATCCATGTATCAGACTGACGATGTGGGAGAAAAGACAGAGACAGAGTACGGAGTATGCGGAGGTCATGTGGGGGTTGTCCATGGCACGGAGTCCAGTGGAGGATCAAGATCTGTCTAGAGGGCTGAGATCAATCCAGAGGAGCACAGAGATGAATGATAAATGGGTGCTAGGACGGAGATTTATCAGAGGGAACCTAGGATCTAACAATATACTATATTTCTACATGTCAGATATATATTAACACAGAAGTTTTCAGAAAATATTAAACTGATTAGTCAATTCTTTATATATTTATCTTCTTATCCCTAGTTTTTCAAATCTCTGGTCACACCAGTCACTGATGCCAATTTCAATCTCAGCTCAGCTTGTGACTCAGCATAAAATGCTGACCATTTTCAAGTACATGCCAATAGAGACACCAAATTGAAAGCAATAACTGATAATTATGTACTGAAATATAAAGTATTGACTCTGACTTGTTACTGGAGAAGTGTAATCTGTTATATAAGACTTTTCAAACCATTCAGTAGAGATAGTCATCTATTTGTCCATTTGGTAATATTGAAATAAGATATAGCTCATTTTGTAGTCAACAGTTCTAATTTTCATGAGAATATTTTTGGGATATTGATTTGATATTAAGGATATAGCCAAAATTTCAGAAACATCAGGACAGTTTTTTGAGCCACTGCAAGTCTCCGTGAAAACTTTCATACTATGCAGAGTTCCGATTTTGGTATCCCAACTGACCACACATTATGTTCGGCCATGACTCTTGAATACACAATTTGACCAAGGGAAGGACCACTTGAGATATGAAATCATGTCTCGAGGCCCATACAAAACATGTACTGATCCGATACAGAGAAGGCTTGGACACCAAATGCCTTTTCTCCGTCTTACACTACTAAAAGTCAGCATATTTCTTCAACACATCTGCGAGAATCTTTACACCAGCTCTCAATTTCTCAACCTGGACGAACATGTCAAAGGTCAAATACCAAAGGTAACCATGAAAATACATACTGTGCCCAAGCTAAAGGAAATCCGGTAGGCAAGCTCGTGCGGGACCGAGGATACTTGCGAAGAACTCGAGGGGTCGCCGTAACGTTGTGCGGCGAAGATCGTGCCGGGAGAAATGAGTAACCCATGTTCCGCGATATCAGTCCACACTTTCATATCAATGCTCTCATCTTCTGGCGCATTGGGATCTATCACCACGTGATCCTGAAGATGGAATTTAAGCTGAAGGCGGGGATCAGTATGATCAAAATTAGCTCTTGAGGTTAGTATACGCGTACCCAGACAAACATTCCGGCAGAGGGAGGGACGAAGCTGAACAATGGCGTCTTCTGCTTGTCAATCTTTTCTGGTCTCTCAGCTTTACTCTTGACAGTCTTGGTGTACGCAGTAAACACAGGGAGCGCCGAGCCAAAAATAGCTAGGAGCTGAGGGTCTGATGCAGGCCGCACCTCAAATTCGTCAAAGATGCAATCAATGAAAAAGTCCCGTCGGATAATGTACTGCGTTTGCAAACCCTGCAACCAGCGGAGGAAATCGGAGAAGCTCCAGTGTTTGGAGAGCAATTGAGTAATGAGCGACTTTGCACAGTGTGAGCTTCAAAAAGAGGTGGACTATAGGTTGAACATGCCTGGGTGAAGCCGCAAGGAGTTCCTGTTGTAGTCTCGCCTTGGCGCTCAAGTCGTTCCGCAAAGGATGGGTTGCATGTGAACCAACCTAAACGAGATCCCGGGGCTATGGTCTGGAAGGTGGTGTTTCAATGTCGAGGAATATAAAATGACTAAAGAGAGCTCCGATCTTACCTTAGAGAATGTATCTAAGCGAATAACGCGACCCTGGTAATCATATCTGCGGATCATTAGTGTCATTTTACCAAAAGTTGAAAAGATAGTTACCTAACAAATGAAGGTTCTAGACGCAGCAGATACTGGGTCACTTCGTCTTCGCCCTTCTTAAGCTGTGGCGTGGTCTTGGCATTGGATCGCAGTTCTTTGAGCCTGTAGGGACCCTCCTGAAGAAAGTAATATGGATCGTCCTCTATAATAATGACATCTGGAAAAGACACAAAAAGACAATCTCGATGAATATACTTAGAGGCAAAAGATTATCAGACCATATTTGACGCATATTTCGTAAATGGCCTTCTTTCGCTCCACGCCCATGGTCTGCCATAAGCAAACCTAGGATAAGTTGATCATCTCCAACAGGGGAAAACACTAACGGCACCAGTAGGATTTTGTCCGATAGGGACGGTGTACAAAACGTGTGGTCTGGGCATGACATGACATAACGGTAAGTGTGATTAAGAAGGGGAAAAGAAAGGGACCTCCACACCGTTTCGCCTTCCGTGCGGTTTCGTCCCATGTTGAGAGAACAAGTTCGAGATCGGCAGCCGACAGACCTTCTCCGTCAACCTTTACGGGTGCAGGAATTATCCCCAGACTCTGGCAATCTACCATGGTGGAAGGATATGACCATTCTTCTGCAAGAATATGTTCTCCAGGGTTACAGAGCGTGACAACCGCCCTGTGGAACCTGCAAGACGTTATACCATTGAGAACTGCTTCCAATTCACGAACAAGGAATGTAAGAGTGGCGCAACGTACCCATCTGTATTCCCCGCGTGTATCAGAGTGCTCCAGTTCGAGTACGCCGGGTTGAATACCTTGCCCGTAAAATTTCGGACAAATTCCTGTAAAGGCTGAATACCTGTGGCAGGTGCTTAACCACCCTTGTGTCAATCGCTGAGCACGAAAAGAGGCTGTAAAGTCATTTACAGTACTGCAGCGCGGTAGCTAGATCCACGTCGCCCTGATGGGTCCCATATTTGGGGATGATAATGCGCCCTGTGTTCTCGCTGGATGCACCAAAGAGGTTCCAGAACCATTTCAAAAAAAGCGAATCCGAAGGCTTGGTGCCAGGAAACGCGTCTGGAACTAGAGTCTCCGCAGAGAGGGATGCAAAGGGAAAGTACGCAGGGTCAGGCATTCCTGATCATGATACATCATCACCAATGTGCGTCAGTGAGCACAGAGTTAAGAGACATGGGGTAAAATAAACGTATATACCCCCCGCGAGACTTATCATTCCGGGGCGCCCAAAATATTTCTGTAGACCCTTCAGAGGGGAAATTTGTCGCCCTTTGGACAAGTCAGAGAGGTGATGAGAGAGGTCGATGGCTTTGGTGGGCGCGGAAGAGGTTTTCTCTTGAATCGACATGATGGCGTATGAGTGGGAGTGACGACTGCGCACTAGGGACTATGACCAAGACTCTTATCCAGAATACGGGGGCGCGCGATAAGCCAGGAATAACCGCACCGCTCCCATAGGATGAATATTCGTTTGGCCCAAACTCAGAATTAAATCATTTTCTTCAATGACAGTCTGTTGTAATTATACGTGGCCTTTGAGCTCTGCATTGCCTGGTGCAGGTTGCTGACCATAGCTCTCGCCGCAGGCGGCAATACTGCTGCCCACAACTCCGAAGGCGAGCAACCAAGCGATTGCTTATGACATAACAGGAAATTTTGACACAACAGGGATAAAGAAGACTAAGTCACAGGTTACAGAATTGAGGGGCAAGTCTCGTCCATACTTAAAACCGAAGAAGCGCATCTCTCCACATAGTGTTCAGGGCCGGGTTTAGGCTCGGTTCGGGGCTGGGCCGAGCCCTGAGTCCTCAATAGCTAGGCTGAGAAAATATCAAGAAACTGTATATTTTGTAAACAAACATATAATGTGATATAAAACCTGCGTGTATTCTAAAGCTTCCTAACTATCTTCAGGACTCAGTAGTCATTTTTAAAGTTTTTGATCAGAAAAGCTGACCGGTAGTTGACTGGGGATAAGTCTGTGCTGGATGGTACTTTTCAAAGCTTGCAATACCTTGAGTGGATCGCTTGCAGTCTGTTACAGTATTCATAATCTCAACAGATGAGAATGCGCACTCAATTGAAACTATGTGAAGACATAATGGCAAGATAGTTGTGGGTGAGGGCCTCACACAGGATACCTGCGTATATTAACCTGGGCTGGTATCTTGTGTTAACTCATGAAGGATCTACTTAGCCCTGTGAATCCTGTTGAGATTTCTAACTGGAGCAAGTCAGTCCAGACCTCTATCTCCAGGATCCTTTCTCTCAGCACAAACGCTGGCGTGGCACGTCTGATTTCTTTCTCATTCCTTTAATTCTTTTGTTCTATTATTAACAAGGATAGAGTGGCACTGAAGGTGGAATATCTTTTGTCTTATCCCTTTTGTTTCACTTCCCCTTTGTTCCACCTTTTCCATTGTTTGAATCTTCTATAAGAGTGAGTCTTTCTTGCAGTACTTTCCCTCATTATGATTGAACTTTCATTTAAACTTACCATAAATATCTAGTTACATTTCTGTTTAGGTAGCTACTGCACAAATATATTGAGACCTCAAGACAAAGTCTGAATTACATTTCTGTTTAGATTTTCACAAATCCAACTCAGTTTAAGTCTTGCTGCTATCATATGTGATGACTTGCTTCATCATGTGATTTCCTTTAGTTACTTAGAATACTTTTCAAATATATTAACCAACCAAGAGTCAATTTACCTATGTGTTAACCATGTGCAGTTTTATTGTTATTCTATCAACAGGATCCACCAAAGATCCCAAGTGGCAGATTAATTAAGACAGTCTACTACTGTTCAACAGACATATTTATGTTCCTAAGGTTTAAGACTTTCATTTACAAGTCTTACAATTCAAACATGACCATATCCTGTCAGGACACTTTTGGATTAACAAGACATTAGAACTGGTCAGATGAGTTCAATTGGCCTGGCATTAGATATTATATTGCAAAATGTCAGGGTTCAGCTTGGAGTTCATTGTCAGTTGTTGTTTCTTGTTTATGTCCTTCCATGACTTTCTGTAGCCTTCTGGGACTTTCCAGAACTTTCCATCACCTTCCATAACTTTATGGGACTTTCCATCACTTTCTGTTACCTTCTATGACCTTCTATGACCTTCCACTAGGGTATATAAGTGTGACTGGTGTAACAGTTACCCCTCAGCTTGATCTCTGAGGATTACCACTACACCAGGTGGGCTTCTATGTATTTATTGCTAGTAACCTTTGTATAGACTGAGGATTACCGCTACACTAGGTGGAAAACCCCCTTATCAGCTCATTAAATATTGGAGTATCTTGTTATCATGACCTTGTCAATAGCATCACCCTCACAGAAGATCAAGCTCCCCTTTAGACAACTCACACATCTTTTCCATCAGTTTCCACCTCATAACATGTCAAACCAGACCCCAGAAGAATATTGGGAGTCCCTAGGTGCTGCTGGTTCCATTCTCAGAAACATGTTTGCCAATCAGGCAGACCAAATTGACTTCCTAAGGCACCAGAATGAAGTGCTTAGAGAGCAATTGGGTACTATGCAGAACAATATGACCAGTACTGCCTCAGCTGCCACAATTGCAGCAACCCAGCACTTGACTACCCACATCCCTACACCCAGCCCCCCTTCTCATTGCTCCATCAAGGCAGCTGATCCAGAGAAGTTCACTGGAGATAGGGTAGACACAGAGGGATTCATCCGTGCTGTGAAGCTCTCTATCACCCTTCAACCAGGGGCATTCCCAGATGAACAAACAAAAATGCTATATGCCCTCTCATTCATGTCAGGGGGCTCTGCAGCAACCTGGGTGCAAAATAAAACACAAGCTATCATTGAGGGGACCTCTTCAATCACTACCTTCAATGAATTTTCTAAACAGGTTGAAGCAGCTTTTGGAGACCCTGACCACACCAGGACAGCCTGCACCAAACTGCATGACCTCAATATGATATCTAGCATGTTGGCAGATGATTATACTGCACAGTTTGAGATCCTTGCAGGGAGAGCAGGCTTTAATGATGAGACACTAGAGGATGCCTATACATGAGGACTTCCAGCGACAATTCTAGACAAGATCCATGCCCAACCATTTCTCCCATACAACCTCAAGGCATGGAAGGAAGCTGCATGTCAGATCAACCATAACTATTGCTATCTTGTAGAAGTTAAGAAGGCACAAGTACCTCATGGTTCCCACCACACTGTCCCAATCCACACTGCAACCACTCCTGCCATGCCCACACCCAGCACTGTTACACTTATGGATATAGATTCCAATTGATGACACATCAAGACTCAGATATGCTACAACTGTGGCAGGCAAGGCCATTTTTCCACAGCATGCCCAGAGCCCCACAAAGAATGCGTCCACACCAACCTCACAGGAGCTGCTCAACCTTGATTTCATGCTCAGGACAGCTGCTATCATGTATCTCTTTGGGAGTTGTTTCTCCCATTGCTGAAGCCATACCCAAGGTTACTTCCAGGGTGGTTCTGCTTTTTGTGCAACTATTTCAGGTTGCTCAGACTGAGGGGTTGGAATGGAGGTTATTTCATTCTCAAATTCCAGAACAGCAAACCAATTATGTACAGGCAGTGGGGGTGTACAATTCACCCACTGTGGGCTCCAAAACCCTTTTCTTCCCCTTTTGGTATCTCCTCAACCTCAGCTTCAGTCTTGGTCTCAGTCTCAACCTCAGGTGGGGGGATTCCCAACAGGTTGGCTAACTCTAACAACTCCAGTAATAACTCTAGTTTCTCCTCTACACTCATGGTCCTAATGTCAAAGGACAAGGGGCATTCTCAGGCAAGATGTCCCATCTCCTTACATCAGTAGCAGATGCCAGATGGGTTGTTCCTTGCTTCGGTTTGGTCCACTTCCATTGGAGTGGGCCCTTCTTTTGGTACCAAGGGTTTAAGCACTGGTGTGAGCCAAGGGGGACCAAAGTTTCAGGTGATGGTCCCAGCAGCCTTTGGGACTCCAAAAGAGGTTCTTGGGAGAGTAATGGGGAGCCAAGGGGTTGCTTGTGTGCTGATCTTGTTGGCTTTCAAGAAGGCCTTGTTTTCCTCTCAGTTCTGAGCTATGATCTCAGAGTCAGTAGCAGCTACTCTAGATGCTCATGAGGCAGCATAGAAGGCAAGGGTCCAAGCTTATGAAGAAAGAGGAAAACAGGGTATTTAGGCAAGTCAGTGGTGAAAGACATGCCTCACTTGACAAATCAATTTTCAGTTCTTGAAACATGTATGCTAGGGAATACTAGAGACATGTTACACCCATTGCCAACTGAAATCCAACCAGTCATGCCTGAAATCAAAACCACCACCCCAAACTCTGAAAAGCAACCCCTTCCCCTTCTCTATGTATGCTCTGCTGACACTCACCTGTGCACCAAGGTCCCTTTGAAGGTCCAGTCTGTGGACACTGGACATCCCCTAGCAATTGATGCACTCCTTGCCAGTGGTGCAACAGGAATGTTCATTGATGTTGAATTTGTTCAAGCAGAAAGGCTCAAAACACACCACCTTTCTCATGCTATACCTATCTATAACATAGATGGCACTCCTAATGATGCAGGTTCAATCAAGGAAAAGGTTGATCTCATCTGCACATATGGACATCACACAGAATGTGCTACATTTCTAGTGACAAGCCTGGGGTGCCTAGCAATCACCTTAGGACACACCTGGCTCACGGAGCACAATCCAGAAGTTAATTGGTGCTTGGGCAAGGTGAAAATGACTTTCTGCCCTGAATCATGAGGTATTGAACCAATCAAAGAGAAACCTCAAGTTGAAACAGCCCCAGACATCAAAGAAGACCACATGGACCTTCCTGATCAACACACACATGCCACAGCTGAAGAGCCAATGTATTCACCTGAAAATGGAGACAGACTCTTTGTAGTCTTTGTGGAGGAGGACCATGAAGAAATTGGTGCAGGCTCAACCGTCTCACAACAGCTTGCCCAAAAGGTATCAGAGTTTGCACCCACTAAATCCTTTGAA
>QFEC01024259.1:0-13321 GCA_003316585.1 Gomphus bonarii | reverse complement strand
ACAAAAAACATCATAAACAACTTCAATCTTCTTATATCTCTTCGGCACTTAATCTTGTCAAGGGGTACCTGGGCTTTGGACTTGGTACCATGAGGTAGGCTCAGGTAACCCCCCAGATGGGCACTTACAAATCAGCGCACAGACCACTTATGTAAGGAGGTAAAAAGTATATATAGAGAGAGACTCCCTAGCGGTGGAATCCTTAGACTTTCCTCTTAGAATTTCCTCTGCTTAGGTGAGAACCCTGGTCATGCTGTATCTAAGTAGCAGTAATATAAACTTAGGATTTCCTCTGCTTAGCTCCATGAGATACCTCTGGAATAACTAAGGGAGTTGCCCTTACACTTATGTGCTGTGCCATCCAGATCCCATAAGATCCCTAATTTCCAAGGGTGAGGTCTGACAAAAGCCTAGGGGTAATCTTAGTCAATTTTCTGACTACAGAACTACTAATTTACATACATGTTATATACTAGATTAGTATTTCAAATAGCCAGAATCATTTCAAATCAAAAGAACAAGGGTGTCAAAGTATGATCTACCGAACCTCATTTCATCAACTGAAGTCCCTGCATACCATATAACAAGTTACAGACCTATAAGTCACACAAGTACATTTGGCTCAGCTCAGTACATTCCACTTCATTCTATTCCCTTTTGATCATTCACTTCACTTCAGTAACCTTCAGTACATGTACAGGCATGTATGCCCACTCCCTACGTTTTACCTATTCTTGTATCCATTCCTTATAGTTTAGCTGCCATCCTTATGCAGTCCTGTTGCATACCTTATGGTAAAACTGTTTTCTATATAAGTAGTCAGTTCCATGTATGTATTCTCTATTCAGATTATCAACTAAGTTAAGCATATGCTCTCAGTCCCTAAGTCCATCATCCAACCGTTCAGTACTGACAATCTCAGGAACCTACTGAACCTCCATCCAAAATCCAGTGACACAGACAGGTAGATAGGCACAACACAAGTATGTTGAAGCCAATGCCATGCCCACCTCGGCTCATTGGACCAAGCCAAACACCCAAACCAAGGGTATCTGTGCATGCACTTAACAAAGGGGTTTCCAGAACAGGAATCAAAACAAAGGCAAGGTGAAACATGGATGAGTAAGAATAAGGTTTGGGTGGGGTGTGTTACAAAGATTGTAGCATGAGGCAATGGAAAATACTAAATAGAGAAAGTATATCACGAGCAGAGAAGTTAAGTGAATAAATAAAGCAAGGTCTAGACTCTAGGCTGAGTAAACAAAGGAACTGAGTGGGGTTACTAGAATAGGTGAAAGGTTAACTTAATCATCATGACTAAGTAAGTGGGGATCTCATGAGGTGAGATCCTAACAACCTGCCAAAAACTCAATATTAGGTCCTTACATTTTTCTTGAATTATTCCTGATTTTATCAATTATTTATTCAAGCTCTAACACAATTTCTTCCCAATTTGGACCAAGCCAAAGCACCTAAGCAGAAGCAAATCCCATAACAGGAAGGAATGATACTGTATAGGTACTATGCTATCTATTGCTGGTCAACAGATAACATAGTAATATATAATAGTTGAGCTAATCTATTCTTTCAAGTTACTAAAGAACACACATGAATTATAACAAGTTGAGCATTGATCTTATCAAGCACTTAACCACTAAACCAAACTTCACATCAATACTCACAGATCTACTGATATCTATGATACAATTCCTATTCAACATGATCCTATCCAATCACTATTACATCTCTCTAACTTATCCATCATCTTTCAACTCTATTTTCAAAATTTTCCAGATTAAAATTGAACCAAAGCACCCAACCTGGAAGTAAATAGTCAAGAGCTGGCTCAAGTCCGGCCAATTTCCCAGCTCATCCAAAGCTTCAATATTTTGTATTGAGATTCTATTGTATGAATAACTCAGTGCAAAATTAATAGTTAAGTTCCTGCATATATAATCTCTGCGAGAATATTTCTCTATGAATCTTATTTCTTGAGCTCTTTTTCAAACAACTTTTGCATAGAAAAATCTAGCCTATGGATTTTATGCAAATACTAACAAATTTTGTAATCCAATTCCCAGAATTATGTTAGGCTATTCAAAAGTGACCACTATATAAGTTTTTTGAAAAATTTCCAAGCCAGAAATTTTTTTCCGTGTCCCCAGTGATTGCCGAAATCACATAGCCGCAGCACGAAGCACGAAGAGAGTTGCATTGCTAACTGCACACCTTTATCAATGAGTAGCAAGAACACACAGGACGTACCAATATGGGCCAAGCTCAATTTGCTTCCCCACTCTAATCAAATTCTCAGCTAAAAAAAAACAATTTATAAGTTTTTCACATCGTTGATTCCTTTCAGCTGACCATAATGATATAGAAGATGGAATAAGTCGGACCAAATTCTCATGTTTAGCTAACATAGACGAATCCCATGTGCGAACGGAAGGCGTACAATAAATTGACATCGCCGATGGGGCTCAAACTGATCGCTTGGGCAGCCAGCTAACTTTAAAGTAGCTGATAAAATAGATATAAAGTATGGAGACTATTGGTCCCGGCTGTTAGCCTTCAACAAGAGATGTGCTATTAGGTATGGAAAAATGGATCGAAGCCAAACCTGCAATGTGTGAGATGAGTCGGAAGCAACGTGTACCGATCATATAATAGCGGTACATATGTAGCAGGGTTGGAAGAAAAGAGACCGTGGGAGTGTCTTCTCCGGACTCCAGAGCACGTACTTCATCTCCTGGGTCGTTTGCACTGCCGAATGACAAGAAATTTTTCTTTGAATGAATATCTGTATGCATTTCATCTGCAGGCATTCCACTTACAAGGCGCAGTATTACATTACATTGCTCTGAAGGGCTCTGGTGAAAATCAAGGGACATTCCGTGATGTCCCGGAAACCTGGTACACGTGGAAACTGACCTTGTTATAAATTGCAGAAGAGCGATCATTTCGTAGCTGACAGAATATGCATGTGAGCAGTTAGGAAGGATCGATGCTGCCAGGGTACTTGAAATAGAGATCCTTGGCACAAACTTTTTATTGAGTCTTACCTCCATACCCGCAATGGATTCTCAGGAGGCTCAAAGTTTGTTTACAGGTGGTGAGTCAAGCTTCAACTGGAATAGGAAGAATTGCCTTACATCCATGAGCGTGAAAGTATTCGCCTCGAAAGGTTCGATCCTCGGCTCTTTGACGTATTTACTGTATGATTATTGTGAGTCTCGCCGTTTTTACTGTAACGACCAAATGCACGATGAACTCATAGTTCCATTGAAGCTCTTACTCTTGATGCTGAGGTTATGAAAAATTTTGACACCCTTAACATCTTCTAACGACCATGGTCACAGGTAGCTTTTATTTGGAAAGCTCCGTGGTCGTTTGGAAAGGGCCTTTTCATATTCGTAGGTTTTCTCTGTGGACAATAGGAGTGCGAAAGCAATAACTACCCTTGAACCAGAATCGTTATTACGGATTATTTACAGTGTTATTTGATACAATCGGTGAGTCTGTTCTGTTTGCTCTTAGACTTTCTATTCATGCTGACCAATGATAAAGTAACGTGTCAAATCCATAAAAATAATGTTGTTCCTGTTCATTACATCATATAAAAACCACTCCCTTACTAGCGTATGACAGTTGTAGGTTCTCGGGATCTGCTGTATCTGGCAATTTCTAATTGATCGTATGGCGAACTAGCTGCAAAGTGTATGGTATATGGGTAGCAACATCGTAGGTTCATTCTGAATCGATGCAATATAACCTCATAAATTCTCGTAGGGGTTCAATACCCCTTTTCACCACAGGTGGTATGTGTCGACCTGTTCAATGTCTTGAGTGGTTAATAATCTTCCTAACCTACGGAAAGTCATCCTTACATTTCGTGTGCGTCATCTTCATTTTATGTGTTATAAGGTTGGAATCTGAACCCTGAGGAATATTCTGCAGATTCATGCCGTATACAACCGCGACTGGAGAGTAACAGGCCTAGCTGTGGTAATTTTATTTGCCACAGCGATAACTGCATTATCTAGTAATTTCCATAAACTGGCAAGAGGTAAAGATCCATTTTAAAATGTTTCATATTCCAGAACTCTCATTTATTCTTCCAGCAATCGCGATGCCGTTGGGACAAACAGGATGCCTCTTCGTCGCACAACCCTCGTTCCTTCCATGGGTCTGCGCTCTCATAAATGAAACGTCGTCTTGCCTGTTCATGACCTACAGAGCATGGAGGATGTTCAGGGAAAACCGACACTCTCCTTTATTGCGCTTGATAATTCGAGACAGGTATGAACTGCCAGTTTTGACTGCCAGTAAAGTGAGCTGACAAGCACGTCAGTGTACTCTATTTCTTTAGGTAAGTTGTCCCCTCTGCCTTTTTATCTATTCTCATTATTGTCACCAGCATGTTCACCGTGTTTTTGGTCAATTGTTTGCTTTTCTCATTAGGCCCACAACCTTTTTCTGATCTTGCTTTTCCGTGAGTGCATCTGTCTTTCCAAATGAGTTTGACAAAAAATACGGCATACCTCAGTTGGACAATTGTTGTGCCCTGCGCCCTTTCGAGCCGACTTCTGCTCAATATGCGTGAGGAATCCCATAAAAGGATTGTAGTAAGGGAAAATCACTATCCTTTAGTTATAATGAGTGGTGGTACTCCAAGTGAGAGAGTTTAGAGGACCCAGTTATAGACCACATTGTTCCTCACGCCATCTATTTTCTTTCACCTAAAATCGGCCTTTCGTATTCTTTCAAGTATATTGGGTGTAATTGAGTTTCCAATTTCCTCTTCAGAAATGCCTGATGTGAGTATGTCATAGTTGCATCACTTCCATGAAGCTGTAGCGAACTAGAGAGTAGTTGATATATTGACCTGGCTAGGGGGAATAACATGGCCTCACTTATTGCATGCTGAATTGGTATAGAGACGATAATGTTACCTTTATGCAAATTTGTCGCACAGATGCTTCGTAAGACAATTCCACAAGTTACCGTAGTGTCCAGAAAAAAAATTATAAAAAGGAATCCAACTGCTGAAGTATAGATTAATTGTCTCGACTGACCTAGCAGCTGTTTCACTTGCGAAGTAGCTGCCGACTTGGCCGGTGGGATCCACAGCAGACATTCCACCCATGCTTCATAACTGAGGGTACTTAGTCCCTTTGCAACAAAACTTCTAACATCAAGTTTGGATGCATTATCATTGTGGAAGTCGTCATGTGCTTGTCTATGGTCCATAGCCTAAATTGAGTGGCATCAATAGAAGCACCATTGACAGAAACTCGGAAGCGGGAGTTCCATCCAAAGTTGTTTCGCTAATCAATGATATCAAGGGACAGTAAATTCAGCTCAAGTTAGAATGTAATGTAGAACTGCAGGGAACAAAACGTCTGATAATTTCCAAGAGTTTAAGCAACATTTCTGGAAAAAAATTCGATATATGCGAAGCTCTCGATGAGTCCAGAACGATTTACACCCTATATGTTAGTCAATGATGATGCATATGGGCAGGAAACAGCGCTTAAGCTATTTTCTCGTTTTTTTTTTCTCACCGTGCACCGACTCATCGGCTAAAATTCTATATCATATATTAGACATTGTCCCATGCGTGGTCAGGGGGTTATCTATCTGGATAGTCATGAATGCGAACGGAACAGGGGGCCAACGTCGATCTTCAGTCGTCGTCTAAGAATCTAGATCACAATCATTTGGAATCAATCTTCTGTCAAATATCTGTTTGAGCAGCATAAGCGAGTGACGGGAGATTCAGTGCAAACCGACTGCCTAAGTCGCCCAAGCCCAGCGAAAGTGGCCTTGTAGATTCCATGCAGTTGATCATGGAATAGAGCTATAACGGCCATGGCGTGATCCGACGAAAGGCCGTTCAGATTTCCGTAGGGATCGAGTTTATGCGACGTCGGAAAGCCTAGATCATAAGTACCATGGTTCATTACGTTCGAGGAAGCCCATGTATTACATTTTGTTCCTGGTCTTGCAAAGGATAATGTATGTGTAACACGACAAATGTATGTTTTGGCTTTGAAGGTAGACTGGAGAGGTGGGAAGCATATATATTCAACTGTGACATTCAGGGCGAAGTTGAACCATATGGTCCCGATTTCCCGGGCGCCCAGTCGAAGCAAGCGATTGGCTGTGAAACATTTGACCAATCGGACCCATGCTAGTGAGTTAGTTGCGAGCTCAATGCAAGAAGAGACTACAGTAAGTTGAGGTAGAAGTCTGCTGCAAGCCCTGCTAGATTGAACACCACTCGTCTTGCAAAGCAAGACAGTTGTCGAACAAAAGCTTCGGAAGTGTGTTCGTTAGTGTGCCTGTTTGAGGTAGGTTAACGTTGGGGAAGAAACGAAAGTGGGGCCGCCGGCTCGGCCAAACTCTATTGTTTATATCATAATACTTCTGATTCAGGCTCCCATCTGCTTCTACTCAATATGAAGATCATGACTCGGATCTCGCCACTTGGGCCAGTACGGAAGTTGATGTTCATGCCGGATTAGAAGCAGATAGAGTCTAGGCACCAACATAACATTATTGCCTTTCTCTGGGACTGGGCTGATAATCGACGTCAGTAGAATAATCTTGATGGGGTATGTTTTGACACCGGTACCGTAAGCGTTAATGCATAAATGGTGTGCTTGGTAGGACTTCGTCAATCACTGACCACAACATCCAAGTCCTCCCCGCATATGTCTTCGGAGGCCCAAACGGTGGTTTCATCGGGTAAGTCAATCGTAAATTGTATCTGAGTAATAAGAACGGCCTAACATGAAGCGTTCAGTATTCAAAACAAAATCGTCGATCGTCGCTGCATTGTCGTACTTATTGTATGATCATGGTCAGTTTGCCAATGTTAGCTCGACCGCCAAAACGAACTCATGTATGTCGTCAAGGGCTCACGTTCGATATCGAGGTTTGTCAATGGTCAAGACCAAACATACTCTAACAGGCATGACGTTAGGTAGCCTACGTTTGGAATACTCGGTGGTCATTTGGAAAGGCTCTCTTTGTCTTCGTAGGTCTCTCTCTCCGTGTGTACGAGTGTGAAAGCAATGAATGACTCATATTGCATTCAGACTCGTTACTATGGATTAGCCACCCTCATTATCGATGCCACTAGTAAGTGTCTCGTCCTAGATTCCAATTGCCGCGCTCACCAACCGTTAATAAAGTATCATTCACTTTCTCCCTTACAGATAAAGTTGGTCATTGTTCATTTCATCAAATGCACGAACTTGTCATTGATTATGTGCAACTCAGTTGTAGGTATCAATACTAGGCTCTGGCCGTGTTTGGCCATCGCTTCTGATAATATGACGAACCAGCTGCAGAAGTTATATTCTATGGGTAATAGCGTCGTAAGCTCATTCTCAACTCGTGTGTTAAATATCTCTTATAGAAATAATGTCAGCGGAACACCACCTCTTGTCGGAACGGGTAGTATGTATCCATCTTTGCAAAGTTCTTTCAAAGCTTGATGTTCTTATTTTAAAGTCATACTTGTCTCACGTGTGCGTCATGTCTTACTTTTTTTTTCCAATGATTCAGAGTCAAAGCTCACAAATAAATTATAGATCCATGCTGTATACAACTGCCACTGGAAGGTAACAGGATCCGCTGCAGCAACCGTAATCGCTGCAGTGCTTTGCGCATTGGCTCTTGATTTTTATCATTTGCCTACTGGTAAGGGAATTTTAAATGATCAGTGTGTCAAATTGTATCGGATGCTTCATGTACTCTTTCAGGAGCTGCACTGCCACTTGGCCAATCAGGCTGTTACTTTCTCGGGAGGCCATCGTTTTACGTATGGGTCGCCGCTCTGATATGTGATGCATCACTATGCTTTTTCATGCTCTATAGAGCATGGTGGATGTACACTGAGAACCGCCGTTCCCCCATGTTAACTCTGATAATCCGAGACAGGTATGCATAACAAGGTTTAAATGAATTGAGCTGACCATAAAATCCAGTGTATTCTATTTTTCGACGCAAGTAGCCTCTCTCCTTGATTAAGCGTTTCTCACCCTTCCTATCAGCATGTTCCAGGTTCTCCTTGTCAATTGTTTGATTTGGGCATTAGCCCCACAATCTTTGTCCGGTGTTGCTCTTCCGTGAGTGGATATGCTTTTTCAGTCTGATTAACATGAAGCAGAGAGCACTTTAGTTGGGGAATCGCTTTCCCCTGCTCTCTAGGGAGCCGGCTTCTTCTCAATATGCGAGAAGAATATTACAGTAAAAAAAAGCGTACACCCGGAATCCGAAGCGATATGTCCAACACTGTCGCCTTGTCGACTTTTGGCGTTTCCAACGAGTCTGCGACTGTGTATTAGGAGTCACGGACTACTATTTAAAGTGTCGTCATTTCTGTATTGTATGGTGTATGTGGCAATGGTTTCGTTTGGTTCACGTTTGACTTATGGTGCTTCTGGTACAATTTGATATTACAATTAATCATGATGAGCTATGGGCTGTCACGGTATTGAAAGTGGGGCATCGACATTGCCTCACATTCAGTGTAACAGATTTTATTGTAAATGCTTCAAAGTTTCACACCCGGACACAAAACTTGTTGTTAGCTGCTTCAAAGCAATCACCTTAGAGGTAGTATTGTTATTGTTCCGAAATACTCTCCGGCACCATCTATAAGGACGGTATCTCAAGTCACTTTAATTGTCGATGTCAGGTGGGAAAGTATTCTGATATGAACCAGACACTTGTTCACACATGTCAGGTCAATCCAAATATTTGATGTCATGCCACCTAGCCGAACAGTCGACGCACCGAGTTATTCATAATTGAGTTTATCCATCTCACCATCGAATCTTGACAGCACATCGTGGACGTGTGGTACCCAGGGGTACAATATTAGTTTAGTAGACGGCTAAAGCAAGTTAATTACATTGAAGAGCAAATCAATAGGATAAGTCAAGTCTATTCTCCGGTCTCCGAATCTCAAGTTTTAATCAGTCGTATATAACAGGGAGCTGTGGGAGATGGTGCGAACCTTGTGGCTTTTGCCATATATGGGCGAAGTAATACTCGCCCTAACGGTAGGCGCCGGTGGGTCAAACCTCCGCCTGTTTCTTGAACTCGCATGTCCTCCAAGGAGGAACGAGAGGTCCTGAAGCTGCTGGTGCAACATGTTTGTCGTGCGTTCTATGATCCGAAATTCATAGTCGTCATGGATCAACTCGTCCGGCATCCAGTGTGAGCATCCCTTATGCTGTGGCACGCCATCCCTCAATAGTCAAATTTAGACTCAAGGAGGATGATCTCGCTGGTCGACTTGGTTTGCAGCTGAAGGAGTTATCAAAACTTACTGCAATTCTTCATGCAGATAAGTTGCTGAAGATGTAAGAGCTGACCCCACCCTCAGGCCCACAAGTTCGTTGACGACGCCACAGCTACCGGCAGAACGAGCTCAAGGAGGGCGCTACCCGAGCGCAGGCTCGACAGTACTTTTATATCGATTATCAGCACTTCTGCAATGTCGTCAAGTGGCGTGTAGCAGAGATGCGGCGTATCATTGATTCCAAGCTCCGTAACGTGCGTTGGGAGTTTATTCTTGACCGATCGTCACTTATCAGACCTTAGGAGCTTGATAATAAAGGTTACATATGTCCTCAATGTAGGCGGTCGTATTCGCCACTTGATGTTGATCGGCTTATGGACTTTACCCGTGGCGCCTTCGTGTGCGAGGACTGCAAGGCGGAAGTTATTGAGAATGAGAATGCAGAGAGTGTAAAGGGTAGTCAGGATCGAATGCAGCGCTTCAATCACCAGATGCGTTTTATCAGGGAAGGGTTGCGCAAATCTGAAGAGATGGTACTACCTGCGTTTGATGTACAGGACTGGCTCCGCAAACATCCGTCCGAAGAAGCCAAACGAGCAGCAGAACGTGATGGACTTAAGACAGCTGGTGCAAATGGAGAAAAGAAAGAGGATGGGATGGAAATCGTCATGTCGCTCGATAAGGATGAAGCAACGCGACGTGCTGAAAGGGAGAAGGAGGCGGAGGCAAAACGGTCACTCATATATTCTTTAAAACTGTTTGTCTTTCTGACATATTCTTTAGACAACAAAATATTATGCCATCATGGCATACCAAATCGACAATCTCTGGAGACTTGACAGCACTCGGCATTGCTGCTGCTTCACATGCGGCATCTATGCAACGCTCCCCGACTTCCGCATCAGGGGGTTCAAATGCAGCTATTCTGGAATCGCTTGCCAATCCTGGCGCACGTCCGACACCCAAAGCGGGCCCAAGCTCGAACGCTGCAATTTTGAGTGGTTTAGGTGGAGCTCCAAATGGTGCTGTATCCACGGAAACAGGTGTGAAGATTGAAAAGGAATCTAAGCCTCCTGTGGATTCGCAATCGGATTGTCCGTTTTTCTTTGTTCTGCGACACTTGAGCCTTCAATGTTTGATGTATTTTCTAGACTACGATGCATACTATGCATCACTGCACTCATCTGGAGTGCCTACCCCAACGATGGATTCTTGGGGTGGATTTGGTGCGGAGCAAGAGGAGCGCAAGCCGGATCTTACGTACCTCAATGGACGAGGTCCATCCTATCCACCTCCTTCCCTTCCAGGTGATCCATATGGCACGGGATGGAGCCAGGGGGAAAGTGCAGGTACCAATGGTGTCAATGGGAACGGGCTTAATACACACGGAAAACGCCCAAGGGAAGAGGATGGGTATGGGTATGGGTATGGTAATGGAGGCGAAAATGGTGGAGAGATGGCGTTGGCTGAGGAAGTTGGATTTGTGGCAAATGCCGGCGACGATCCTACAGTATATGGTACACCACCGACACTTGTATTTTTGTCTTTTGCTGACCGACTTGATATGCAGTGAACGGTCAGCCGATGAAATTTTCGGAAGTGACAGAGGATCATCACGAGTTGATGACAGCGGATGAATATACGGCGTACTTTGAGGTGTATCAGGCAAGGGAAGGGTAATGGAGACGAGGAGTCTCTTTAACTTATATAACTTAGCACATAGATTGTACGGAATAGACTTTGAGTTTGCAATAATGGAAAGTTGGTTCCATAGACGCCCCGCAACCATCGATCGCAAGGCTGAATGTGTTCACATTTGTAAATTCATTGACCACTTTTATCCTCAAACTATGAATACCGCCAGGTCTACAGTAAGTACCATTTCTCTATTGAACCTCATCTCCCTTGATGTGTCTCTTAGCTTCTTGGCTGGGGCGCGTTGATAGCTGGCGCTGGGGTCAGCTTTTACTACGCAAAAAAAGGCATTGACCAACGCAGGAGGGAGCAAGATGCGACTGGAGTACGTCCATCCGCAATTAAAGATTGTCAGTCTCCCAGAAAGAAAGTGTACAACAACAGTCTTCTTAGTCTTTTTGCCCAGGGCGTCAAAGAATCGAGGAGTCACCACAAAGTCCTAATGCAGACCACAACACGCCGTACACAAAGACCGGGAATCCACATGATAGCTATAGGACAGCACTTCCAAAGAAAGAGGATTGACGACGAATCACTTAGACTATCCACGCACGACATAATATTGAACCACCACTCGCACTCTATCTATTTCGCGCATTCACTCATAACTTGCTGTTGATCCAGTATGTACGCCAGTGTCGCGTTGTTATTACCGCATCTGTATACAAAAGTCAACGCGATGGCCATGTTTGGTGGTAAGCGGCTTACATTCTAGACACCATATCCTGATAAACCAAGAGAGCGCGCTGTAATGTCCGAAACACACCAGCAAACTGTGTAGACCGGTCACGTAGATATCGTCCATGAGTCATTAACAGGGCGTTCACCCATAGTAGGTCAAATTCCATGTGTGGACTCTTTTCCATATGTGAGGCGACAAACTGTAGCATAGTCGGAACGTATGTGACCGGGAGCTGGCTTGCAAGAAGACGAATATCATCTCGTGGAACAGATTCGTACACCTTCTGGATGAGAGGCTTTTCATTCAACCGGAAGGCCATTACAAGAGCCTTCAGATGCTCCCGGTTGTTGAGCACAGCAAGCAGCGACTGCGGGGTCAAGTCCATGTCAAGGTCAAACGGATCGAATGCGATCGATTCATCCAAAGAATAGATAAGCAGGCCCTCGGTCGACGCAGCAGCCCAAGCTCGACCAGTAGGCGAAAAGCGTACGCACTTGGTTCGTGCTTCTTGACGATACCTGCGCTTCGACATATCCCCCTTTTGGGCACCCGGCAACGCGGTGTCCAGGCGATCTTCGAGATCACTCTCGTCACCGCGATCATCGATCAAATCGAGCGGCCCAGCATCCGTCACGCGGCGGCTGTCCAAGAACTCTTCTGTCCCGTCAAGCGAGAGGTTCTGTGAAATCTGGAACTTCTTGACCATGACTCCCTCGCGCACATCATATATGACAACATACTTGCTGTTCCCACCCGCGATAATACAACCTCCGTCGGCGGTATAAGCGAGACCTGTGAACGCCTTGCCCGAGGCATTGTTTGTTGCCGCTACACGGTCATCAACTCGTCGTCCGCCGGAGATGTCCTTTCGACCTTCGATCACACCGGTCTGTTTTCCCTGCTCTACGTCCCAGAAAGCGATTTGACCATCTAGCGTAGACGCCGCAAGCTCATGACCGTCAGGGCGAAACGCTAGTGCTAGTACGTCCGCACTGAGCGAGAACGGCTCGACTGCTCTCGAGCGCCCAAAGACGCTCCATAACCGCACTGACCTGTCCCACGATGCACTAGCTAGTGTGTTCCCGGTGGGCGAGAATGCGAGGGAGCTGATTGGGCCCTCATGCCCTGTCAGCACATCGAGCAGTTTGCCTGTTTGAACCGACCACATGAATACTTCAAAGCTATCCGTCGAACCAGCTGCGACTACCTCGCCGCTCGGATCTACTGCAAGTGCGGAGAACTGTACCGGAGTAGGGGATGTAAAAGTCCTGAAGTTGCGGTAACGTACAAGATCAAATGCGCGCACTGTGCCATCAAGGGAAGCGGAAAAGAGGACCTGTCCTTGTTTAGCGAATTCGACGGCAGATACAGCAGATGAATGTTCTGTGAAAGTAACAAAGCAGAATCCGGAGGTGGTGTTCCATACTTTGACTTTTCCATCGTCTCCACCGGTAGCAATATTCTGACCATCGGAGGAATACGACAGTGTATTCATGTCGAAGTAGTGGCCCTGTTGCTTGAGGACGTAAGACTCCGACTGCCATTCCCAAACGAGTAGCTGGCCTAGTTTTGTTGCCCCAAAAGCGATCCATTCACCACTGGGGTTGATTGCAACACTGGAGATT
>QFEC01024207.1:10465-24223 GCA_003316585.1 Gomphus bonarii | reverse complement strand
CTCCTATGCCCCTACCAAGAAGATCCAATCCAAGAACGACATGCTCAACCCCCCCCCTCTTCCTATTATTTGAGATAGAATCCCTGAGTATGAAGTTGAGAGGATTCTAGACAGCAGGGTCTACCAAGGACAACTGGAATACCTAGTCTGTTGGAAGGGTTATGGAGCTGCTGATGATTCCTGGTTACCTGTAAAGGATGTCTCTGGAGCAAAGTGACTCATCATGGAATTCCACTGACAAAACCCTGAAGCTCCACAATGCATATCAGCTACTCTATTTACCACCCTCCCCTTTTGAACTCTAGAAAACTTCACAGAAACTCCCAAGAAACACCTCTTCTATTGGACAGAAGGAAGGGACCTAGCACATGACACTCTAACCCCAAAAATAAGCAAAGCCCCACCTGACATTCTATTCATTTCACTTAACCTTATATAAACATTCCCTATCGACCTCTTCTCTACCCACTTCAATAACAGCTACCCCCATCATTACAACATGTCCACTCAATCCAGCCAGCAAAGTCTCATCCCTCTTCAATCCTTCCCCTTATCTTCACACTGGTCCTTCAAGCCAGAAGACATCAGACAAAGTTGAAACACTCCTTGATATACCACCCAAACCCAAACCTATTTTATCCCTTCCCTGGTGGAGGCAACCCAAGACCCATCAGCCCTATGAAGCTGAGGACTTATTACTCCCAGGTGCATCCCTTACTTCCTTCACATTTGAGGGATTCACCAGGGATTGGGGTCACAACACCATAGGGGAATGTGCAGAGATCGCACTGTTTGAGAGACGGAACATTTTCAGCCTCACCTACTCCTTCACACTCCCACTGTATCCTGGAGTGACAATCAAATTGAGCACAACCTCCACCCTCACCTCATTTTGGAGAGCCCTGAAATGGTATTTTGGGGGATGTTTCCATTGAATCCATCCTCCCAAAACCCATTTGAGCCAATACTTCTGGAAGAGGTGATAGTTCACTCTTGAGGTCCATGTCAAGATGCTGTGCATTGAGAGAGAGGTTCAGGGTTCTGTTGGAGATCATAGTCAGTTGTTGTTTTTGTTTATGTCCTTCTATAACTTTCCATAACTTTTCAGAACTTTCCATAATTTTCCATCATTTTCCATAACTTTCTGGGACCTTCTATTACTTTCTATCACCTTCCAGGACCTTCCATCACCTTCTATGACCTTCTGTAACTTTCCACTAGGGTATATAACTGTGACTGGTGTAATGGTTACCCCTCAGCTTGATCTCTGAGGATTACTGCTACACCAGGTGGGCTTTCTATGTATTTATTGCTAGTAACCTTTTGTATAAACTGAGGATTACTGCTACACTAGGTGGAAAACACCCTTATCAGCTCATTAAATATTGGAGTATCTTATTGTCGTGACCTTGTCAATAGTGTTGCCCTCACACTGCCCAAGATGTCCCCAGGGGTTTTCCTACTCAAAGATTAGGTTCTGCTCAGGTGCTTCAACTGACCATGTGACATGTGTGAAAATGTTTGAAAGAAATGTGTGTCTTGATTCATCTGGTTGGTTGATCAGGCCATCCATAGATTCAACACAGTAAATAGGATACTCAGTTTGGTGATGGATTGAACTCAGATATTCATAATTACATGTGACTCAGGTGTGCATAGTTTTGCACCTTGGTTTGCTTGACTTGACTTGGAATCAGACTCTCAGACTCATATTTAGCTTGTGTGTGTGTGCATGGCTCATGATGGTTTCTCATTACTTGTGATTATCAATTGATTTGTGAGTGAGATGACATGAGTGAGATGAAGGAATAGAATGATATTGCTCAATGTCTAATCCACAACACTCCTCCTCAAGCATGTCTGATTCCTAAGAGGTTTAGGGAATGGATGTGCTTGTGTGGTGATAATGCTTTTGTTGCGAGGGGGAGCTGGGCCCACCTATATATTGCCAGTTGGATGAGGCTGTTCGTGGGAAAGGTAGAGGTGCCGTCGACACAGTCCATGAGTCATAGCGATGTCACGTCAGTTCTTCCACCAGTCAGGCATCTTACTGTTGTCCACTCCCATAAAAATTTTGAAGCATCGACGCTGTGTACCGCCTTACTGACCCGGAAGGATCGGACGATGATATAGGCGACACTTTCATAGACGCTTCTAAGGGAGGAGAATTTGACTTTTACAGGAGATGAAGTGCAAGAACTCTCTGAAGTAGGGTAGGTGCGCAGCAATTTATGCGCCGTACTAGACGGCTATTTCCTGTTTGCTTTGGCTGCTTCTATCTGACTGTGCGACCTAGAATCCACCCTCTCGCAATTGACATCGGAGTGCCAAGGTCCACAAGAACCCCCAATAAGATCAATGGTACTCATGATTGGTTCCGTACAGTGTCTCCTTGTTCATCAAAGTACATAGTAAAATGACAATGATCATTGCCGCTCATAATCTTCCGTTGCTTCTTCCCATTCTCCATCCTCATCAAGTCCTTGTTTCAACTTGGTGGACCTTGTCCCTCTATTAGAGCGAACGTCTTGAGAGAGCTTGTTCATAGGTGCCGCGCCTGGCAAAGGACCCCAATCGAACTCCACGGATTTTGTGTCACTACCAGGCGTATTGGCTTTCAGCTGCACAGCACCATGTTTTTTCCCTGGACGTGTACTCCGTCGATTGACAGAACTCGACGAGGTGCTAAGAGGTGGGACAGGAGGAAGCTTCCACTCTGGACGTGGTATCTTTGGGGTCGTCTGAGGCCCGAGTGACACTGCCTTTGAACTCTTGAACTTGACAACACCGGTAGTGAAAAGAGGCTCTTTGCGCGCAGTGAGCAATACGTTCTTCAAATTTAGTGATGATCGCTCAGAATTAAGCGCCGCTGCTGCTACACTGGCAAATGGTGGTGTCACAGTACCCGGATTTTGATGAGGTGTACGTGGGTGAGTTAAGAACGAAAACCTCTGTGAGGTTTGTGGGGACAAGGCGTCGATACGGTCGTTAAGCTGTTCGAGTAGCTTCGTACGTTCTTCCAGAGCTACCTGGATGTTTCGACAGGTGCGGTCGATGGTATCCAAGGATGGAGGCCTTGAAGAGGAGTGGGTTTTTTAAGTTTCATGGTGATTATAAGTAAGTGAAGCAAACCCACCTCAAACCCACTTTACCTGATTTATGCTGGTCCAAGCGTGTTTTAAGCGACTCAAACACGTCTTCACATTGTTGAATTCGATCAAGAGCAATCTAAACAACGCATCATGCCTGGTGGATGATGAAGGGATGACGATCCAAACAACATACCTGAAGTGCTTTTCTTAAACGAATTTGATTTTCTGAGTGTTCTGGACCCAGAGCGCGAGGTTTAAGGGTTTTGGCAAATTCCGGGTCCTCTCGGGCTCGGCTCCACCGTAACAGTTCTTCTTGCTTTGTCGCAGCTGAACAACAAATGTTATGGGTCACACTTCAGATCCTTTTCAGCTACACTCACATATCAAAGCCAGGTTTTGTAAATCTTGTAAACAGCTCTTATTCGATTTCCCTTGATCCAGTAAAGGAATGACCTTTTTCTGTAGACTCCCAGTCAAAACCGCGAAAGATTTGAGATCACCATGTGAATATTTCCCATGAGTAAATTCCTGGTTATTTAGAACGAGTTTGTCCAGACCCCGCGGTACACTGATAGCTGGGCGAATTACTGCCATCTCTTGAGTCTTCTTATAAAGCTGATAAAGAGAAAAGATCTGTTTATGACAGAAGACATTGTCAAGCATTAGCACATACCTGGACAAGCTCTTTCACCACCTCCTGGTATGCGCGCTGGAACTCAATCTGCAATGGATGCGTGGGGTGCTCTTCTGTCTCTTCATCCTTATCCTCTCTCGCTTCGCTTACAGGTGACGTAGGTGGTTCTTTAGCTGACCCCGGAACCGACAATGTGACGGGCGGAGTCAAAGTTTTCGGTGGCCCCGGGAGTGCCTGTGATTGACCCAGAGCAAATGGACTTCTTAGGGTTGTCGACCCAACACCTGGAGTCGTTGGTGTAGCCAAAAGTGGTGGTGTCTTTGGTCGACGAGTTGGGGAGCTTGATGCGGCTTTACCATAGTCGACAGGAGGCTCGGTAAATGGAATCTGTGCCGAAGAGAATAGCTGTCCAAATAGAGTCTTGGATTCTGAGGCCTTGTAAGCGATCGCTGGAGCTGCCGTGGAAGGTTCAATATCTGGTGCAGTATGTTCTTCGTCCGCGCTGGTGATAGGGGCGTTAGCCAATGGAGAACTTCGGATAGGACGTGAGGAAGCTCGACCCAAACCAAGAACAAAAGGTGGCACGGTCGAAGAAGGTATAAGTGGTTTTGGCGCTAAAGGGGAAGTAGTTCCTGGATGCTCTTGAGGCGATCCAGGAGGAGTGGTTGTATTGGGTCTCTCCACAGAAGGAAAGGAAGTAGCTATAGGAAGCTTTGGGGCCGGGGGTGTTGACGCCGGAGTCGAACGAGGAGTTGGTGTTTTAGGAAGAGGTACGTTTTCAGGTACCTCTGATTTCCTATCAGAAAGAGAATGAGGAGATCGTGACGCCTCTTCGGAAGATTCATCGAGTCCATCATCACTGAGAGAGAACGGTTCTGAAGCACCATCATCCACACCCCCAGGTGTATTGCTTTCTTCTTCTGCCCCCCCTGTTACATCTTCCTTTGATACTTTAGAAGTTCCTATAGGCATCTGATTTTCTGGCTCGAGTCCAACCTGACATGCAGCCTCGCTGAGTGACAAAGGACTGAAGGAAGAGTGCTGGCCGTCGTTAACCGACGTTGAAGTGCCCTGACTCATCCCACTAGATTCTGGGTGTCGTTCTTGGTCTGCCACATTCTTCGCCTCTGAGACTGCCTGTGTAACGTCGAATTCATGTGTTGTCAAAACGGAATCAGTAGAATTTCCTGCCTTAGGGATCGTATTCTTCTGTTCTGGGGCAGTCTTGAATAAAGACACATCTGTGGACTTCGCGTTCGATGGGATGCCAAATGCGAGAAGTGTATCCGTCGACTCCGACTTGTCTTGGTCGCTCGAGCTAAGAATTTCATCAAAGCTGGTTGTTTTAGTCGTGCTGGCAAACGAAGCAAAACCACCGCCACCAGTGCTGAAAGCTTCGAATCCCCCGGTTATTGGTTTTGAGCGTTCGCTCGTCGCTGTTTGGGAAAGAGTGCCAAAACTGCTGCTACCGAATACAGGTTGATTTCCACCCAATGTCGAGGTGGATCCAAAGATGGGAGTACCGGTGATTGAAGATTTTGTTACAGGCCCAGATGCTGTGAGCCCAAAGGCAGGAACTTCCGGGTGTGGCTGTGAAATAGACTTCTGCTGAGAAGCAGATCCAAAGGCTCCGGGAACAACAGGCTTAGGTGTTCCAAATGCACCGGAAGACTTTACAAATGCACCAAACCCTTCAGCAGGTTTAAGATAGGAAGAGGTAGGCTTTGTAGGCTGGGAAATGATGGAAAGGTGTTTTGGGCTGCTAGGAGGAGATTCACCCGGCGAAGGAGGAGAACCAGGAGGAGAAGCAAACCTTGGGGGGTCAACAGGTTTACTCGAATCGAGAGAGTCATCAAGTGCGCCAAAGCTACTGAATGCGCCACCCTGAATGGGTGCAACAGGAGATGTGTTATTCCCAAAGCCAGTTTGATCGAACGCGGGTGCCACCACTTTAGAACCAAAACTTCCAAATGGAGATGAAGGCTGAACAGGTTGCTTCTCCTGATGTTGGCCAAAGCCGCCAGTTCCAAAGGCAGACACACGAGTTGTACCAGCCTGTCCAGAGCCACTAGATGCAAAAGTTGGAGGTGGATTGGCTTGTCCTGATTCCCCTACTCCAAAAGTAGATATAGGTGCTGCATTGGCCACTCCGGAACCACCAACTCCAAAAGCAGACTGAGGGCCGGAAGACGACGGGGTTGTCAGGAAAGGCGAACTTTGCATCGGTTTAGGTTGAGGTGAAAATGCTGAGCCCACGGCAGTGCCGAATGTCAACGTCCCTTGATTAGCAAAAGCCGCGAATCCTCCAGTTGAAGATATAGAGGATGGTAAGCCCTGCGAACTGAAATTGCTCTGGCCGAACCCTGGTGCCGTGGGTTTTCCAAAACTCTGCGCCCCAAATGCTGGTGCAGCAGCACCCTGTCCAAACGATGTCTTCTGCCCGGAACTTCCAGCTCCAAATCCAGGTGTGGGGGCTGGAGCGGCCTGGCCTGAACCTCCAGCACCAAAAGCAGACTGAAGTCCAGAAGTTGAAGTGGTTGTTGCAAATGGTAAGTCATGCGTGGAATTAGATTCGGACGAGAAACCTGAACCTACAGGAGCGCCGAATCCTGATGTCCCCTGGTTAGCAAAAACCGCAAATCCTCCGGTCGATGAGATAGAAGTCGATCCAGATGAACTGGGTGAACCAAAACCGCTCTGGCCGAACGCAAGGGCTGCAGGTTTCGAACCAAAGCCGGGAGTTGAATTTTGTCCAAATCCTGGTGAGCCAAATGCGGGAGAAGCTGATAGTGTTTTAGCATCGCTTCTGCTTCCAAATGCTGGAGAACCAAATGCGGAAGGACCAGAAGGAGACCCAAATGCCGATGGCGCAGACACTTCTGCAAAACCAAAGCCAGTCTGTCCGAACTTTGTAGTGTTTGCATTCCTAAAAGAGCCAAAACCTTGTGCTGGGGCAATAGAAGTTGAGGTCGAGAATGAAGATGAAGATGTTTGTAAAAAGGCAGAAACGGGTGGTGTTTGGGTGGAAGAGGGTAGCAAGGCTGGTTTAGGCGAACCATGGTGCGACATCCCCGATTCTTCCATACTCATTCTCTGATGTGCCAAAAGTTGGGTAGACGAAGTAGAAGCTTCAGTCAAATTAGCTGTCGCCATCCCAGGATATACATTTCCTGTCTTGTTAAGGACATGCCAAGCTACGATGGTCCCATCACTCATATAGGCGTATAAGAGAGGAGATGGGGGTAAATCCGGGGTACCATCGTCTGGTTGTTCAGACATGCGAACAGACTTGGAGCTTGTTAAATCAATTTCCAGGCCCAGTAGTGTCATATCCTGGGTATCCTCTCCGAGTGGGAGCGATGGCGTGGATGTCTCCTCCAGAGTAAAGTTTACCCAGATATCCGGAGATCCATCGGATGACACCGACCCAATGATACCTATGTCAGGCGAGGGGCCATCTCCACAAATAACGATAAACTTGGCTGGTGACCAATTTCTCAAGATAATAGAAAGTGGACCTGGAGGAAATTGAGCACCGAAAGGAGGGGAGGGATCTTGTAGTCCGACGTCTATAACAGATTGGGACTTTGAGTCATAAGTAGAGATAATATGGGTTTTTGTCAATGAGGAGGACTTGGAGGCATCAAACAAAGACGAGGATGCTTCTGGAGAAGAAAAGATCGCATGGAAGCTCGCGTTCGTCAGCCACGTGGTAGAGAACACCGATGAAGCGTTAGGTGGGATAGAAGGCGGTCTAGGAAGATGTGACTTATGACTCTCAGGAGATAGCGGGCTATATGAAAGTATGTCACCCGATTGCAATCCGATTGCAATCTGCTTTCCCTTTGGGGACCAGGAAACTAGAAAGTTTCAGTATATATTCGCATTGCGCAAATTTAAGACCTACTGGAAACGGGTGCCGTATTTAGATTGCTTCCTTTGCGCCAGCCGGAAATGTGCCTAAACTGCTGTATGTCTAGGATATCAACTTGATGACCGGGCTCCTGGCCATGTATCCCACGCAAAGTGGCGATCAATTCTGAGCTTTCTCCAGGATTGGGTACGATGTCGCGAGGTATGGTAGAAGCATCTCCAGGAAATACATGAATAGGATCCAGCTAAATTTTCTTGTCAATTACGATTCTTGTCAACAAAATGAAAGGGTGGTAATATACCTGGGAAGGTGTCGACGCATGCATGAGATCATTGGTGCTATAAACAAGGATGGGACCCTCCACGAAACCGACTATCAGTCGTTCATCATGAAGTGCAAATTTGATAATATTCGGAGTACCAGGAACCCTCAAAGTTGATTGCTGAGGCGTAAAAGGAATGAAGGGCTCAGGTTCCGGTGGTCCTGACTCAACGACTGAACGGAAGTAGGAAAGAGTGGACAAGAGAATGACTAAGAGAATTGAATAAGACAATTCACAAAGGTGGAAAGACAAAATACCTACAGTTTCCTTCTTCTTTACGGACAGCCGCAGCTAAGCATCCCTTCTGATTACCAACAGCTAGCAGGGATGACTTCCCAGGAAGCCGGCTACACTCGATGGGATGTGTGGAGATTCTTACCCTCCCACGCTTGTTGACGAGTCTCAGTGACAAGAACTACGATGTTAAACAGCTTCACAAACCGAGTCGCGTCAAAGATGCTTAAACATACCTCTGCTTCCCTTTCTTGTCCCTGAGAAAAGTTTCTTTGTTGTATATGTGTAGCATTTAGAGCAGGTATTTGTGTCACGTTCCCAGGTTCCATATCCATCGAAATTCAAGTTAAGTTGAACGCGTCGGTGGCACGACTCAGCAATAACACTAACATAATATATTACATAAGCGTAAAATTTATCATGTCCACCTCAGATGCATTCCTTGCGCATATAGTCTCTCGTGTGCAAGCAGATATAAACTTCCTTGTGGAACAAGGAACTATATCTAAGACAGATGGACAGCTAATTTCAAGCAAACTTCCATCTTCGCCAACACCCAGGACTCCCCCTTCCCCAATACCCACACCACCTACACCCGCTCCCGTTGCGTCACCAATGAGAGTGGGGCCACCTGTACCCCCTTACTCTCAGATGCCTCAGGCTAAAGCCCTGTGGTCATACAACGAGAACGGCCAAGTGAGCAACAATTCTCGCCCTCTGAGGCTTTTCTCACTACTTCGTCTAGGAGGCGGGAGATCTTTCTTTTAGCGCTGAGGAAACCATTGAAATACTAGAGGAGACGAATGCTGACTGGTGGAAGGGCAAGAATAGCCGTGGTGAGACGGGACTGTTTCCTTCAAACTATGTGCAGAAGATCGCTTCCCTTCCTCCCACACCCCTTGCGTTCCCCAGCAATCATATGGTTCCATCTATAGCTAGTGAGAAAATCTCGTATGGCCCTACGCCTGCGGCATCCCCCGATTCTCAAGTGCAGGCAGCCCAACCATCCAAGAAGAAGTTCGGAAAATTTGGAAGCACTGTACGTCTATCTACAATATTTCACCCTTAGACTGATGAGATTCCCCTTTTGACAGATGGCGCAAGCCGCCGCTGGTGGCGTAGGCTTTGGAGCAGGTGCATTGACTAATCACTCTTCTCCACCTTCTCTTTTTCACTATTTGCCTTATAGGTGCTGCTGTCGGAGGCGGTATTGTGAACGCCATATTCTAATTCCGAATCCTGTATACCGCATCTTATGATTTTCTTTCATTCTCTTCTTACATCAGAGATACTCTATTTTTGCAACTACTCGCTTGTCATTACTAATGCTATTATATCATATTAAAATACTTAAAGGCCTGCAAGAAAATATGCTGTTACTAAGTTATGGTGTTGTCCAGTTAGTGTTCTGTAAGAGTCATAAGAGGAAGTCTTCAGGCTTGTTACCCAGCAATTAACTTTGCACTGGTAGTAATAGGGTCATATCATGTATGGGAATGCTGGCATTAATTGACCAGAAGGATGTGAATCATTTTGACCAACGCCGGGGACTCGAGTAATGTTTAGAGTCCGCAGCTGAGTGTGGTCCTCGACGCTGATATATGCGTCTCGCCAAGGCTTCGCAAAGATGTTCAAGTCATTCAAGGGCAGTGGGCCATGAACCATTTAATCTTAATACAGTGTGAAATTTATATTATACTCACAGAAGAGACCCCCTATCCCATCAACTGCGAAACATCCTCCGGAGGATACTTGGTTTGTGCGAATGTTAAAAGTCTGGGACAAAGTTAGCCAATGTCTAGAGATGAAGTGTGTAGATATACCGCTTAAGACTCTGGATATACTTCCGGCTAACTTCATCGTTGAGAACGTGCGCCACCTGGTCACTGGAAATCTTCTCCCGTGCGGAACGTTCGTGAATACTGATCATCACTAAGTGATCAGATGAGGTGACAACAATATTTCAACGCACCCAACCATTGTTACACCGATGGGCCAAGGCGCATTACCGATGCTGAGACGCAAGTACGAATCATTAGCGCGCTGATACTGCCGCATTTGCATATAATGAACGATTTCGGCTATTCGACCAAGTACATCGGATGGCAATGTCTGAGATGTGTAAGCATACTAATGATTGGGACGTTGACCTTACTCACCCGTGACCGTAGAAGCTTGAACAAGGGTTTAAGGTATTCTGCAGATTGCACTTGTGTCGCAGCAGCAAGTTTACCTTGCATTGAACGTTTGATATGTTCTGAAGATCCAAAGTGTGATGAATTTGGGGTCTCTTGAATGAAAGAACGACATACCGGGTCTCTGTCCCATAGATTCTTCCCATTCCTTCAGTGTACGCTTGAGAGCATAGTATATCAAAGGATATAGTTTGTCTGGGTCACTTTTAATGAGCCCGAGGTCAATGACGCCGCCGCGTTCTTCCTCCTTCTCCTTTTCTTTCCCTTTGACACCATCTCTAACATCAATGTGCCGCTCGACTCTCTCGCTCATCTCGACGTCTTCGAGTGCCTTCTTGAAGTCATTTGTGCCGCCTCCCTTCTCGCCTCCCTTCTCTTCGATAAGTTCAAGGGCACGTAGCCGGAGTCGACGCTCTTTGTCGGACTCTCCAAATAGCCTGATCGGCTGTCCTTTCAACCGTAATCGACGAATGGTCTCCTCGTTGGAAATATTGAAAGTGCCTTCGAGTTTAGGTGAATCAAATATTGATGATGGTAAAGGTGACTTAGAACGTGATGCCGGCTGTAACGATCTCATCTAGAGACGACGTCGTGAGCACAAATTCATTCTGATGATATGTATTCAATACTTGGGACTTGGCTTCCTCCTCAAATTGGTCCTTAGCAGCTCTCTCTTCCTTCTCCTTCAACTCTTGCTCTATTCGTAGCTTCTCTATCTCACCTTTCCGTAAGTATTTATTTGGGCGTGAAGATAAAGAAGAGTCATCTTGGAGGGCCTTCCGTTTGAGAGCGATCTCTGCTTTGAGAGCGTCCATTTATAATAGTCCTGTCCTGGGAGAGCGCAATCGTGCGTGACGGTCACGTCTGTCGTCAACCCATTCACATACATCTTCAATCCCCAATGGCCGAAACAGAAACTAAAAGGTGGGAAACTATCTTGAATTCATGTGTTACAAATTTGGAAGGATTGACACATCTAATAGCAAATTTGTCTTGCAGACGGCAGGGTTCGATGGTATATCTGTTCCTAACCTTTGAACTCAGCTCACCATACCACATAATAGCTCGATTCCCCAATCAGAACCAAACGAGGCATTGGTTCGTTGTTTGTAAAGAACATTGGCAATGACGCTGATGCGCGTTCTCATAAGCTACCAGAACTATCTCGACTACTACAAATGTATAAACGCGAAAGGCGAGGACTTTGCCCCTTGCAAGCAGTTCTTCAAAGCTTTCCATTCATTGTGTCCGAGTAAGCAATGCATTAATTCACTCTACGCCTCCCACTGTCCTAATACCTGCTTTTAGATGCATGGGTAGGTTCCCACATCAGGTAGACAGCATGTGGCTTACTTTGACTACAGATTGAGAGATTCGATGAGCAGAGAGAGGCAGGCACGTTTCCTGCCTCGCTTGATCCTTGATAGATTCACCCTTTTATACACTGTAACCGAAGGCAAATGATAGTCCAATAGATTCTATTACCAATGTGACAATCCAAAGTGCTCCGTTCCTCCAGTCAAACCTGTGTTATTGGATATATGGTCACCTGGGATCACTCTTGGAATTAGGAACCTGAGCTCAGGCAGCCTCCGCAGCTCCAATGGGACCAAGAGCATCCCTCTAACTGCACCATCATAACTATCGGGAATTTTCGTCTACGACCCCGAGTTCAAACCAGAACACAGGCGTGGAAAAAGATTTTTATGACTGTAAATTCATGAAAGGCCTATCAGTATACAGGCCGCAACCAATGTTATAATGTTCCATCAGTTTCTTAAAGCGTTCAGCAGCCGAGAAATGAGCTGATTCGGAAGTTTCAGTACGCGGGTACTGTACCACATCAATTACGTGTACTATCATATAGCATTACCTGCTCAGACTGTTGTTAAGGACCCCTCCTGCGGCCATGATGTCGCGTTCCAAATTGCCCAAAGAGTCATCGGCGGATTGGAGTTTACCAGGCTTCGGATCAGGGTTGTTGGGCTTTGATACTACAGGTATTGAGCATGTGCCTGTTCCTTTTGTATTTGTGGCCACGACCACCGAGTCATTAGATGATGGCATGGTTGATGTATCTCTGACCTTCCGCCTCTTAGCTTCAATAGCTTTCCGTCTCCCTTCAATCTCTCGCTTCCGTTTATCCAAACCTGGCCAAAATCCTTTCCTTCCAGCCGCACCCGATTCCTCCCGTGCCCTCCCTGTCTCCATCCTGCTTTGCCTAAGCTCTTCCATCTGCCTCTGTCGCGTCTCTTCATCTTTGGAAAATTGATAGAAACCGGCGCCCCTCGGGCGTACTTCCCCAGTAGCATCATAATGTGTGGCGGTATTAGAATATTCTTTGACAGCAGCTTCAATTGCGGCTATTTTTTCTGCAGACTGTTCATATGTTGGGAAATAATTAGCACCACCTCCTATGTGCAAGTGAATTTACAGATATCCTCCCAAGGAAATATGATGGGCTCACGGATGAGGTATGGACTAAGAGAACGAAATCAAAGGACTGCTATGTGCAAGGAAAAGAGGAAGAACATACTCGTCTTCTGGTTCGGAGTCTTTCTCCACTGGCTGTTGTAAATTGCGAGGAACTTCACTACGTCGCGCAGTTCGCATGCGTCCAAACTCATCCTCGTATTCAACGATGGGGTCATCCTGGGAAACAATAGTTATAATTGGATGATCCACCGATATTAATACCTGCGTACCTCATTCACATCCATGTGAACTATGAGAGATTCATCAAGGTCCCTGCCATCTGAGTCATAATCCTCATTTTCCGCCTTTCTATCGAACTTTCTGGGCATGGTGGATTAATCCTCTAAACCACATGATACCTGTTTACTTCTTTGCATACTTACGTCAACAAGTAGCGAATCGTACTGCTTTTCACTCAACCCAGCGGTTTTGCCTTTCTTCAGCTTCTCATACTGCGCCACCTTACGTCCCAGAGCATTCTGAGCGGTTTCCAAGGTGGGCTTGCTCGTTAAGGACCATTCCAAATCACGGACGTTCCGAGATGCGACGCCTTTGTTGGGTCGAGCCCATATGGCAGGTTTCTACCAAACGACAGTTCACTGGTGATTTCAGTGTGAAACAGTTCACAAACCTTGTCCGGTCTTTTTACTCCACCCCGGATGATTGTCTCCTTTCCGAGGGCGCGAATCTGTGCAAATTCAACTTCTTGTTTGGCTAGTTGAGCCTTTAGATCCAAGAACGAAGACGTTGAAGGAGCCATTAATCACGTATTCTTCGCGTAGGCTAGAAACGCAACCTTAGTCAGCGTCGACTCTGGTTATCGGAGCTAAAAACAGGTAAACTCAGAGGTTGGACAAGCTCTGATATACATAAAAACCTAACTGCAAGCAAATTATATAGGAAGCATATGTGAGAAGTCTGAGTCTAACACG
>QFEC01024207.1:0-10408 GCA_003316585.1 Gomphus bonarii | reverse complement strand
ATCTTCTTGCTGTAGATTATGGTCATGGTGCCGCTTCCCGTAGAGCTCACCAGGCCTGTACAATGTCTTATGATAGACAACTTCGATTCATTCTCCTGGAATCTCTACCAGCAACTATGTCTTCTTGGCTCTCAGGTCGTCGTCGTCAGAAACGACGCCCTTGAGCCAGATCACTTTCCTCTGCTCAAAATAGGGTGTCTTGTTATTTCTCCAGGGCCCGGACATCCCAAAACTGATTCGGGGATCTCTCGCGAGGCGATGCAATACTTTGCTGGAAAGGTGCCGGTGTTAGGTGTTTGCATGGGTCTCGAGTGTCTGGTCGATATGTACGGAGGAGAAATTGCATATGCAGGAGAAATCATGCATGGAAAGACGAGCCGCATCCGCCATGACGGTCGTGGATGCCTCAAAGGTGTCCAGCAGGGTTTTCCCAGCATTCGCTACCATTCTCTCAGCGCACAAGTCAAGACTCTTCCCAAAGAGCTAGCTATTACCGCTATAACTGAAGAAAGCGGCGTCGTTATGGGTGTTCGGCACCGCACTTATACCGTCGAGGCAGTACAATACCATCCGGAGAGTATCCTCTCAGAAGGGGGCAACTCTCTCGTCAAGAATTTTTTAGAGCTAAAGGGCGGTACTTGGGGAGAAAATCCACATTTTCAGGCGCATGATTCCTCTCTCCCCGCTTTTCCTATCACTTCCCCAAATGGTGTCACTAATCCCAAACGTCTACCCACTATTCTTGAAAAAATTCACCAGCAACGTCTCAAAGACGTGGCGGTTGCCAAGGCCACTCCGGGAACCACTCCCTCAGACCTGGACACCCTTCTCTCGTTGCATGTCTCCCCACCCCCGATCCCTCTTCTTCCCCGGCTGCGTCAAGTCCCAGGCCGTCCTGTTCTCGTGGCTGAAATTAAGCGCGCTTCACCTACAAAAGGTGACATTGCGCCGACTGCCAACGCTGCACAGCAGGCCCTCACGTATGCCCTTGCTGGTGCATCCGTTATCTCTGTCCTTACCGAACCCACTTGGTTTAAGGGATCCCTTCTTGATATGCGGCTCGCTCGTCAGGCTATTGATGGTCTCCCCAACCGACCTGCCGTCCTTCGAAAAGATTTCATAGTTGACGAATATCAAATTCAGGAAGCTCGACTCCACGGTGCAGACACTGTACTGTTGATTGTCGCTATCCTTCCCGTGGCGAGATTGGTGAAGCTGTACCATTGCGCAAAACACCTGGGAATGGAACCTTTCGTTGAGGTGAACAATGCCGAGGAGATGCAGGCAGCTCTAGACCTCGGAGCACGTGTTATTGGTGTGAATAACCGTAACTTGCATGACTTTGAGGTCGACATGGGAACAACGACACGTCTCGCCCATATGGTCAAGCAACACGATGTCGTTTTGTGTGCGTTAAGTGGGATCAAGAGCAATATGGACGTCCGTGAATACACGCAACAAGAGGTCAATGCTATCCTAGTCGGCGAGTCGCTTATGCGTGCTGAAGACCCTGCTGCCTTCATCCGCCACTTACTCGATCTTCCGGAGCCTGCCAAGGAAGAAAATATATATAAGCCGCTTGTGAAGATATGTGGGATCCGTTCTCTTGATGTTGCTTTGGCGGCAGCGGACGCTGGAGCAGATCTTCTTGGACTTGTGTTCGCTCCTCACTCTAAGCGCTTTGTTTCCTTGGAGGTAGCGGCTAACATATCTACAGCCATTCGCCAGCGTCGTGCGACGGATTGTACCCATACTGGTGCTAGCACTAAGCTACCCGTCAACAAACCGTGGTTCATATTGCACGCGGAACGTCTTTCAAAATCTCTTTCCCACTCTCGCCCTCTGCTTGTTGGTGTTTTCCAGAAGCAGAGTCTAGACGAGATCCTCCGGGCAGTTTCCATCGCACAGCTAGACATGGTTCAGCTTCACGGCTCAGAGCCGTTAGAATGGGCACGTCACATTCCAATTCCTGTCATCAGAGCGTTCCACATCAACCCTGAAGAAGAAAAGAGCTCATTGGTCGACATCACCCGGCCAGGACTACATGCGTTCTTGCTCTTGGATTCCGTGAGGGATGCAAAGGAAGGCGAGGAGTTATTGAGTGGTGGGAGTGGCAAGATGCTAAATTGGGAGGCTATCAAATCTACTATTGGAGATGGCGATGAGGTACAAAAATTGCCTGTGATCATGGCGGGCGGACTTACACCAGAAAACGTCAAGGCAGTGGTGCTAACCGCCAAGCCTTGGGCTGTGGACGTTAGCGGTGGGGTAGAAACTGAAGATGGCAGCTGCAAAGACGTTGAGAAGATCAAGGCATTTGTGCAAGCAGCAAAAATTGCATCTTGATTGTTTTATAATAGAAACACTTGTACCCTAATCATTGTTCTACACAGAGCATACATTGAATTATGTTAAGTAAAACGGCGAATCTCAACCGAAGAGTAAGTGTGCACACCACAACATAGAGAAGATACCAGCAATATGCCCAATGATTCACCTATACCAAACAACCAACCAGAAAAACCAGAAATGATATTACTGGTCAATACACCAGATTTCAAGTTTACCCTCAGGCTTCCCTTTGGCATTCTCCCGTGCTGTCTCGATAGCTAGATCGTAATCCGAATCATCGCGCAGTGATACGTGTGTGCCATCCTCATCCTTGAATTTCAAACCAAGCCCATTTAAAGACTTGTTGAATTTGCTTGTCACGCGCTCCAAAAACTCATCGAAAGGCATTTCAGGTGTAAGTGCCATTCCTCGCACATCATCCTTGTAGTGCAACTTCAAAGAAGGTCACAAAGGTTAGTGTCAGACCTAACAAAATGACTGGAATACTTACCTTGACGCGAATCTTGACAAGTTCAAACGGACCGTCATCGTAGTCACCGCTACCATACCCTTCTTCCTCCTCGTCGTACCTTCCGCCGGACCCAGGACTCCTCGTACTGTACGTTGGCCGTCTCGACAGTTTACGACGAACGGATGCGCCGCCGAAATTTGAGGGAGCATATGAACTTGGTGGTGCGCCGAAAGCAGACGCCGAACTGGGAGCACGTCGCATGCCTGGGCTGGCGTTATTACGCGCCCAAGCCGCAACACGCTTGTTGCCATCTCCAGGCAATGGCGGAAGGGGTGGGACATCGGGTGGTGTCTCGTTCGTATATCCTTCGATATACTCATCATATATCTCCGTAAGACGAGAAGGGTTCTGAGAATCAATCGAGTCCTGGCCCAAGGAGTCTTGTGGGGTACGGGTTGATGCGCTCCTCGTAGCATTTAAGCTGGGTGCATTCGAGGGTCCAGAGCCCCCAGGAGGCCGAACACTCATGCCCCTGGCCACGCCTCCGGATTTGGCTACAGTGTTGGATCGCATGGTTGAAGCAGCTTCGGACTTAAGCCTGCCTTGTCTTTCCTCAAGGCTAACAACATTGATTGTGGTCGCATTACGCGAAAGTGCAGCTGAAGACTGTGGTTGCGCAGTGCTAGGCACGTCGATGCGCGGAGCAGCCGTAACAGATCGCCCGAGAGGTCGATCAGAGCTAGGATCAGATGCTGGGCGGTCAATAGGCGCCCCAGTTGGGGTCATACCTTGCTGGAGTCGAGTGACACCAGTGAAGGTGGTGTATGCCTCACGAGCATCAGCTGCAGCGACAAGTTTAGCTTTCCCCATATAATCTTTCGTACGGGCGTTCTTGATCTTGTTCTCAGACGGTCGATAAAGTATTCCCACAGGCTGTCAGATACACGCTCGAGTATAAGTAATGATAGCAATGAGATAGCAATCCAATGAATAGCTCACAATAGAAAATACAGTGTACCCTTCGCCACGATCCGCGATGGCATCGTCAATTACGTTATGTTCATCAGTAGCCTTTTCTCGCCGTGCCTCCTCCATGTCTTGAAGTCCCTCTTCTGTACGACCAAGATAGACTTGGGACAACCCCTTGTTGAATAAGACCTCTGCAGAATACAGTTTAAACTTCAGACCTATTTGTTCGTAGTTGCTAAGGACAGATCAATATCCGCCGATGAGTGCAAGTCATGGATAGGGTACTGACATTGCTTGGTTTCCACGAAGGTAGAGAAGAGCCTCTTCAAAGTCCTTCAGAGCAAGCTCGTATCTTGCGAGCAGGAAGTTAGAAACTCCACATTGGAAATATGCCACAGCAAGGTATTGGTCGAGAGCAGTTGCAGCGTTGAAACTTTCAACTGCTACTTCATGTTCGCCAAGCGTTGCGTAAATCAGGCCCATGTTCGTCAGTATCTTAGAGGAATCAGCTATGCCCTGCGGGAAGCGAGAGTGAGTGCAAGGGATAACAGGAAGTGCTAGGGGATCAAGCACGCACATTGAACAATTCCAGACTCTTCTCAAAGTCTTCTTCATCGTAGGCTTTGAGGGCAGCTGCCCAGGTTTCAAGTTCGGCCTGCAGCACGTGAGGCACAAGATCCGGGTAAAACAATAGCAGCTATGGCGTACCTTGAGAGACATGTTTGGAATTAAAGATGTATTCAAGAGAATATGTTGAAAGAGAGTGTATATAGCAGGGGGCCGGCCTGCGGTGAAAGAGAAAGTACAAGGTAGAAAGGAAAGAAAGAACTGCCTGACGACCTAAGCAACATTGGAAACACAACGAATGGACAAGATTGAGAGACTCACGGGAAGACGAAGACGAAGACGAAGACGAAGAGGGAAGATGAAAGGAGGAAATATAGGTTGTGTGCAGAAATTTCGACCTGGGAGCTGTGCGGCGTTGTTATGATGCTGTCCAAGCAATGTCGGCTGACATAAGCTGGTTTCCCATACTATCTCGCTTCGGTCACATCAGTCAGCGGCTACACAGCTTACGACAGCCTGTTCCACTTTCGCCTTTCAAACTTACTGGCCTAGGGCGTTTGGCTTTGATGCCCTCCTCCAGGTCCTCGCCTTCCCTTGAAATATACAGTGGGCGGGTCCTCGTTCCTACTTCCCAGGCCGGGGTGGTGCATAAGATACCCTATATTTACAGATCAACTTGTCTCATCTTGCCGGATGCCGAGCTCTCATATATCTGATGCATCATTTGTTGGCAAGTCGTCGATACTCAATGTTGGAATAAACACTGGTGGACCATCATAAAGGTCCTCTATTATCACCCAGTACCAGCTGCGCCGTCCCTGGCGACTCATCACCATGCTACGTCTTCACGATGACGGCCAACATGCGACTACCATCGCAATTCTGTCTTTCTTTTTTTTGGCAACTGTTCCAGCTAATGAGTATGGACACAGTCTGGACTCTTGGCAGGCGACTTGACAACATACTTCCGGACCTACTTATTCTGGCCATCCAATGATATAGAGTTTTTTTTTTTTTTTTCACCCTGTGAGACTTCCATGAAACGATTCTGTCTTCTTTAAACTTTTAATTGGATCATCCCGAGTCGGTGGGTATGTTACCTGTAGTGACAACTTCACGTTGTCTATGATCCACGAAACAACCTCTCCTCCATTCCCACCCGCTTCATCCAACTAGTCCCTGCACGTCGTCTTCGTGCATTCAAGTTGCGGCTCGAAGCGTAGCGACTTATTGCCTTGGCGAATCTTATGCGTACTCTTTCAAGCAAACACTATTGTTTGCGCTACAAATGGAGGCATATGCTGTCTCAGGTGATTTGGCAACATGTGATAAATTCAATACATCCAGAAGAGTAGTTTTCTTTCCGGCTGACTATCAGAGCTTATGGTCTGGCTTCATGCACTTGTCCCTAGCTCAGTCTACCCGAGAAATCTCAGTTCTAGAAAAAGATCTACACAGCGCTCCAAGCAACTCACTTTACTGGGATGACTATGAGAAGCGTACACTCTTTCTGTAATTTTCCCGCAATCTTTCCCTCCCAACAAACTATACGTCTGTACTAACATGGGGGGTAAAGAAAGCTGGTGGGACCAGTGTCCCGTAAAGCGGGTTCCATTCTTTGAATGGGAAGCTTGAATTGCTACTAAACGTGCTCTGGCTAAGGTCTACTTCACCCTTCGTCTTCGACCCCGTGTAATATGCCGGACTCGGAACAGTGTCTATGTCTATGGCTTCTTACTGCGTAGCGGTATGTAGATGAATGTTTTTGTTAACCGACCTGAGCTAGCCTACAACAATTGCCTTGTTCCGCATCGATCAACGTTATCTTCTCCATCGTATGTATTCTTATATCTGGTCAGCGTTAATTTATTAAGGACACCATCCTGAAGACAGCTTCTTTGCTGTTGTACTTGAAACCCAGATTCCATTAATCACTGCTTAAGCTTTATTTGACTATTCTTTCACATGGTGTTGATCTCGGACAGATATGTACATACCTTTGGACCCAAGGACGAATATACATTGCTTTCTAGCCTCACTCCTCACTGTCCTGCGAAGATCATCATACGTCATCAATACACACCATTAATATGCATCCTCACCCAACTCAGCCAGTTTTTTTTTCGAAATTGCTCATCTTGACAGATTGCGACGGTATCGTGATGTCCCATTCAATACTTTACTGCTTTCAAGATCCGGCCTATTTTTATCTTCGCTGGGTCGCTACAACACCTCCAGCTGGAGCTACTACTCAATACCATGGGCACTCGAATACTCGTTCTACATTGTTGTGACAAGATTATAATGGGACGTATCCAAGGAGAGATACAGATACATCATGATCATCCAAAGACAAAGCAAGAAAGCCAGAAAGCCAAATAAAGTAATAAATTCCTCCACCATTCATTAACCGACCCTAACGTTTTGGCTTGCGCTTCCCGCTTGAATTAGATCTGGTCTTTCTATTCCCCTTGCGAGTTCCGGGACCCGTCATTCGTTGTTCCCCAATTAAATCTTCTTCAGCTACTGCACCTTCCACATAACCGACTCCCATTAAAACAGGTTCTCCACCTGCACCCCCGTGAGCCATGAACCCCAGGAGCTTACTCCTACCCCCAACACCAACTAATACACCACTGTCCAATTCGTGCATTCGTTCTTCGTCACTATAGCTCGACCGTCGCCTCTGAGCTTCTGGTTTGCTCACAGCACGTTCTTCGTCACTATAGCTTGACTGTCGTCTCTGAGCCTCTGCTTTGCTCACAACGCGCTCTTCTTCACTATAGCTGCCATCCACCCTTCGAACTTCTTCATCCAGAGTTAAGCGTCTTTGCTTTCGGGAGGCTTGACCCCCAAGACGTCGTTTGCCCATCGGATCTGGAGCGGGGGTAGACTCAATCGGGGGAGCGAAAGTCAGAGAGAGTGGGTCGTGGTCGTCATCGTCCACGTCACCCGACGGGCTAGGGCTGCGACTGCGGATAGGAGTACGTGTAACGGGCTTTGATCCACCACGGATACGTCCCGGAGGCCGTGGCCTTCGTGGTGTCTCTGGCAACATTGGCGAGGAAGGCGGTCGACGAGAGAAAGGATCTTTCCCAGCTTCCACAGGGCGGGTCAACTGGCTACCATGTGTCAACCCAGTACGACTCGACTGGAGTGGACGATCCTTGATGACAAGCGCGTAGGAGGGTATTGATTGGTGCTTCTTCAATGCCTGGGAAGGCAAATTACGAATTTCACGTTCCAGAAGTCGATCCTGAGGTCCCTGCACCTTGGCTGAGGCCTCTTCAGAAGCTGGGACATAAGTAGTCTGCCGATCTATGAAACGGTCAGTTATACCATGAACTTCGCTTCTTGACGGCAGCATCGGCGGCGTTGACGGTGCTCTATCCTCAGCTTCATTGTCGTTATCGCTGCAAAGCGATGGTGTGGTTCCATCGACTTCTGGGGTTACGGCGGGGATTGCGGATCTGCGCGGTTGAGATAGGGTGGAAGGACGACGTTGAATCAGAGATGATCGAGCTGAGGAGGTGGATGTCGCAGGTAGGGATGAAACAGATGGTGTCTGAGATAAGGCCATGAAACGCCGTTTTATGGACGTGACTACACAATGATGAAAATCTTGTAGGAATGACGACGAACTGACTCACCAAGTACACTTTGAGCCTCCTTACTAGTATCAAGTCTTTTTCTTTTATGGCCAACAATCGGGCGGTCCTTCAGTAGAGAGAATCCTTCATTTGAAAACTGACTGGGTTCTAAACCAGAAGAACAATTCGCCAACCTCTGACTCAAGTGATTTTCGCTTCCAACCCTGCGCAGTTTAACAGTTTTAAGCTCGCTCAAGAATTCCTCCATCTTATCTGTAGGAACGGTGGGTAACCTGTTTTTGGGGATGTTTTTCGAGGTGTCTGGCTTATTTGAGGTCTGAGGGCAAGGAGGTTTGTTGCCCTGAAGCATTTCCTGATATGAAAACACACCTTTAATCCAGCTCGCAATGAAGCGAGGACGCTATTGACACGAGGCCCTCGGCGAGGTGAGGATAAAAGTAGGTTTCGCGGTGTTGGATCCGAAGGCAAAGGTGGTGGCGGAGGAGGGGGAGGAGGCGGGGGTAGAGGACGAGGTGGATATGTTGATTCGAACGACGGTCGTTTAGCGAGCTGTGAACACAAGAATTCAAATGAATATTCTGAGTATATATAGTAATTGAAGTACCTCGTTTTCCAGGATTCTAACCTTCTCTTCTAGTTCTCGGATGCGTCTTGTCGTCATTTCCTCATCTTTCACCGGCTCCTCTTGTGGTCCTATGCTTACAGCTTGAGACGCACCCTGGCTCACAAGAGGCTGGCGATGTAATATAGGGCTGGCGGGACTAGAAGGAAAGTGGACTTGACGAGTGTGTGCATGGTCGACTGGTGTTGGTGATCGCGAGTCTTGCGGGTCTATGCTTCCAGTTTGAGTTATACGTTGGCTCACAGGAGACTTGCAATGTGGGGCAGGGTTAACGATACCAGAAGCGAAGCAGACTTGACGAGTGTGTGCACAGTCGTCTAGTGTCGGTGATCGCGAGTTTTGAGTTCCCATGCTTTCGGCATGGAATATCCGTTGGTCCATGGGAGGCTGGTGATGTGGTACAGGGCTAAGGATACTAGAAGCAAAGCGGACATGACGAATGTGTACATGGTCGTCTGGTGTCGGTGATCGCGAGAACAAAGATCCTGGCATCTTCAGAGATGTTTTTCCGTGGTTCCGGGTAGGTGGAGTGTGTGATGAAGGTGTATATTGTTCTGGCGGTCAAAAAACAATTTGATAGTCAGTGCCGATCTAGTATATCATTCACAAAAGCAACGTGCTTACCGTGGTCTATTACATCCACACCGTGATCAGAACGAGGTTTGATAGTATATCCTTGATCCTCAGTCTCTCTTCTGACGCGTTTGGAGGGGCGAATGTCATGTCGCAAGTGAGATGAAGTTGATTGTCCCCAATGCCTCCTATCGGCGATGTATTCAATTTCACCGCGTTCGCGAGAGGGGCCTGCTACAGGTTGCGACACGGATGACTTTTCAATCTAATAAAACATCAATAAGCGGTCTGAAATGGCATAAGACGAACCTCAGCGACGCCAGCTGCGTTTACAACAAACTCAGTGATCTCACGTGAAACGAATGATAAAACATTCGATAAAAGGCCAGTTTTTGACTCATTTGTATTAGTGACAACATCCGACGTGCATGGTTCATATGATGAACGCGAAGCAGAAAGAACGAGGTTTTCGTCCTCTGAACTAGACATGCAGCGGCTTTTCAAATAAGACGCCCATTGAAAATTACTGTTTCCAGTTAATTACTACATACATCAACTCTTCGTCGTCCATCTCACGTCGCGTTCACGAATGATACATACATGCATGATGAGGTACGAGTAAGGTCCGCGGTACACGTGCAGATCGTGAAAATTGTTAAGATAAAATAGATAGACAACAAGTGTGGAAGAACGGAAGACGATGCTTATTTCTTAGCGATATCCTACGAAAAAATTCCATTAGTTCTCTAGCATGAAAATATTTAATCTGGAATAATTAAAATTATACCTTGGTATTCATAAGTAGGTGGCGGTAGAATCTGAGGCGGCGTAGTTCCGATACTGGCTCGGACAGCAGCGTATGGATCAGCGTACTGCATTGTCCGACTAACACCTGGGGAATTGGGAGGGGGATCAAAGCCAGTCGGCGCGGGATCTGAGAAGGCGCCGTATGCGTCAATGCTAGGGCGAGATTTCGCCTCCATATCAGGACGGTACCGATGATCGTCACTAAATGGGGAGGAGATTTCCTCGGCTGTTGTGCGGCGGAGAGGGGGGAGCTGGGATGTATTCGAGGGGATGTGGTTGTAGCGTGACTCGTCATCGTCATCTTCGTCATCTTCGTGTGCACGCATTTCAGCAGGAGGGTTGAAGTTTGGATCTCGTCGGGGGTTAGCTCCACTGGATCTCCAGTCGAGCACAAGAATGGTCATAGTCCCTATCCAGAAAACTGATGAAGTGGCGGATGAGAATGATTCAATTAAT
>QFEC01024195.1:0-13810 GCA_003316585.1 Gomphus bonarii | reverse complement strand
CGCATCCGCATTCTCCCTCTCCCTCCCACTCTCCTCTTCCTTCCCACTCTCACTCCAAATGTCCACAGCCTCCTCCTCATCGTCATCCACAATCCACCCCATATCTTCATCCTCATCATCTTCCGAATCAACCCTCCGTCTCTTCCGCTGCCTCTTCTTCACCACAGCCCTGATCACCGTCTGGCGCCTTCCCTTTGCACTACCCTCTCCTCCCTTCGTCCCACTTTTAGCTTTTCCCTTCGTGCTCCCATTCTTCCCCTCTGCGCCCCCCCCATCTCCCGAACTACCCTCACCCTCGGTGCGCAACGCCAAAGCCTGCAACCACGCCCTCAAATACATCGCATGATCCTCATTCCCCAACACCTCCGCCGCCCTCCGCGGCCTCCATTTCCGCGTCCACATCTCACCGTCTGGCACCGTGCTCGTCTCTGCAGGAGGGGTGGTCCCATCCCCTGCCTCGTGATGTCCATTACGAAAACCGGCGGGACCTGCTTCGAGGACAGGAAGCGCACTAAGAACACGCGCGATCCCAGGATGTTCCCGATGCTCACGCGGCATTGCTTCTATCACCTTTTCACGCTCGAGGGCCGTCAGAGTTGAGATGTGGACATGCTGTGACTTGGCTCCTACGGTATCTGCAAGGGCATCTGTGACCAGAGGCTGCGCAGCATTGACAGAGCCAGAGGCGTTGAGCCAGTGGAGACAAGACGTAGATTCAGAGAATGTCGCGGGAGTGTGCGTCTGAGTCCCAGTCGTGGTCTTGAGACATCTTCCGAACCCCGATGGACCGGGGGAGAATGAGGTTTGAGGACCTGTGGTATGCTGTTCTTCGGCGCTGGGCCAGGGGGCGTGCAGAGGCGTCCAGCTGCAAGTGTTAGGGGTGGAGGTGGATATATGCATTGGTCGCGAACACGTAGATGTAGGTAACCTTGGAGTGGTAGTTAATTGTTGTGAAGTAGAGGCAATATGCTCGGACGAGGCACTGGCAATAGTATTGTTGTCGTCATTGTTCTCCTTTTGTCTCTTCGCACCCTGTCGCGCAAAGAATGGATGTAATTCTTTTGCTTTCGTTCGTGTCTTTGCTGACGGTGGCGCTAGTTGCGTTTGCGTTGGGAACTGCGGCGGGGGCGAGCTGAGATCAACAGGTATGGGTGCATCCCGTCTTCCGGAGGGAGGAATACTCTTCTTATACATCTTCGTCTTAGTCTTTGACACGGATTCGTAGACACCGTCGTTTTCAATTTCAATTTCGTTTTCAGTTTCACAGACGACAATGACAGAATTATGCCTGTCCTGATCCCGAGCCGATGATGAGACTGTATCCCGTTTTTTTGGACGTGTCCTTGACGCATGCGGGACTGCCAGCGTGAGGTCGATCAAATCAGCGCCAGAGATAGCGGGTCTGTCTCGATAACGATTTTTGGATCTAGTTTGCCTAATGTCATGTCTCGTGAATGACTTTGATGAAGATAACGACGATCGATCTGGATCAATCGAACGTCCGTCATCACCGACCGTGACACGCCGCAATGAACCTTCGACGATCCCACCGCGCAATCTCTCGTCGGTTTCCGCCGCTGTTTCCTGCGACACGGACGCGGACGCATAACCCATCTCCGTATCCGCATAAGAGTTTCTCCTTTCTCCTGACGAGCCTGCATCTGCATCATGATTGTGTGCTTTCAAATCCTGGGCCTGAGGAGTCGACATCGAATCAGCATCAGCATCGCCATCAACTCCATCGCTGGTGTCGACATTGACAGCACAATTGTGATCCTCGGCCGGGGGAGGATCAGAATCATGATCGGGAACAAGATCTTCAGACACGGTATTCATAGGTCTCTCTCTCCTAGTATCTGTGTCTGTGCCACCGTCTGGCATGAAACCGTCCGCCGCAGTTATTGGAGTCGGAATTGGGAGCTGGCTGTTGGTCTCAGAGATCGATGCATGTGGAACTAGAGCTGGAAGAGAGGGTGAGATGCGCATTATCGACTATTTTGAACTCGGGAGGTAAACTTTGCGAGAACACGTACGCATGTCCGCAATTATCACACTTCGTGGCTCAGATGCAGATGGCCCTGCAGGCTCCGCCATCTCGGATACAGTGCCATCATCCACCTCCCTTCCATCTCTATGTCTAGACTGTCTAGGCTGTTTCGTATAAAAGTAAAACAGATCGCGTTGTCCGTTTGGAGCCTGCAATTAAGTGACGCACGACGACGCGTCATCATCTCAACCACAGTGATGCCGAGAATTGTGCGTACGGTTTTGGCGGGTCCTTTAGCAGTGGAGGCTTTCTGGCCAGCCATCGTGGACTCAGATGAAGAAACGAGGCCGCAACGCGTCAATATGGACCCATGGTTGCGTCATGCCAAGGAACTCGAACGCTCGGCACACTCTTTCTAATTTAATTGGTATATTGATACATATATTGCAGTAAAGATAATACAATTGTTTGGTAAGTTCAAAATTCAATTCCCTCAAGATTGGTACCCTTCAAAAGGAGGGTTGGATAAGGCAAGGGAAAGCAGAAATAGACTTACAAGTTTCGGGAGTCGCACATACACGTCAGTTCCTAGAAGATATAATTAGTAATATAGTCCAGGCGATGGAAATGGACACTTGCCCCAACCATCCAAAGGAACCAGTTGCAGCGAGCCACCAAAATATCTACACGGGCTGGTCAGCAGATAACGGCGCGGCACACCTTACATACCCAGCATAAATATTACTCATCGGCAGTCCGATCCCAACCCGTCTCGGTGTCTCCGACACCGCACGTTCCCGAATCTCCCGACTGACATCGAGCGATTGCTCGGGCTCCGAGGACACGTCCACAACTTGTTCGCCAACAGTGCCTTTGATGCCCTTTGAACTAGATATGGCATGACGCAGGGCACCAAGTCGTACATCTTCCAGTCTTCCGGCATTTCGGATGTGGGAGAAAGAGAATAGGTCCGATGGAGATTTGACGTGGGTATTCATGGAGAGTCCACCACCTGTGACGATCAAGATATTCAGGCATGAAATGAGCGTAATGATAGAATCCTCACCTTGATCAGATATCCGTATAGAAACATCATCAGGTCCTGCAACTATAGTCGCACGTATTATCGGCACTGGTGTCCCCTTGTCTCTGTCCCCACAGCGCATTATAGTGAAGCGCAACGCCTACCAAACAAACTCATGTCAGGCTCCGCAAGATTTAACCAACTGACAGTCATACATTCTTCAATAACTCAAAAACGATATAATCCAAATGTTCCTTGATGTACGAGAAGCACGTGTCCACATGACCGTCGATGACGACCTCCGGCCAATAGTCAAGAGGGTTCTTCCCAAGTTCTAGGAGCTCCTTGTCAAAGTCGATGACATGGTGGGGGAACGCCTTCAGCAATTTAACACAATGCTCGATACTCGACTTGACGCAAAGATTTGTATAGATTATGCCAACATTATCTGACTGTTTGTCTGTCGTCGAGTTTGAGGCTGGCTGACTTCTGAAAGATAAGGATAATGCGAGGTGATGCTCTGCGAGAACTCGACGGGATATTCGGGAAACCAGCATCCGTCGCATGAAGGAGTCCAACTGCTCCGGTAAGAGGTGACATGATGCCAGGGATAAACCTAGGTACAGGTTCGGGATAACTGGAAGGCTGGAAAAAATTGAGCCGAGGATGAGACAGTCCGTTCAAGTAACACTAACTGTTCGTCCAGTAAGCCCTTTAAAAATATACAAAATGCCTCATTGTCTTCCAATGAGTTGATTTGAGGATATCGGCGAAGCCTACGGGCAAATCAGTGGCCGTTTAATCCTGAATATGTTGCTGGAACAAACTTGTCGAATGCAGACCAGTACAGCTACCGGAGTGAACATCCAGACATTGAAGTGTGAAGCTTTCAGAAAATAAAAGGGGCCCCACCTCATAGACTTTAGAAACACCTTCCCGGGTAACCACAATGTAAGGTAGTGATTGCATGTCTCTTGTGGAAAGGTATTAAAAGATCCTGTCTGATACCAAGTGTCGGAAAACATACCTGAGCCTATGAGCAATACGAACAGGAAGCTCAGTCCGTACATAATTCGCACTCTATTGCCTTAATATTTGTCAAAGACGAGACATCACCCAATGGCCATGTTACCTTGATGATACGTTCTTCATTCATCAGCTTCCCAAAAAAAACCTATGAGATGCGTGTTACAGGGTTTTCTTTGCACATTCACGTTGTAGCTCACCAGCTGCCTGAGCGTGAGCGGCGTTGCGTTCCGGGATGCATACAAGCCGAGCTGTCTATTCTGATAAAAGTGTAGTGGACCAGAGAGGGCAGGGGCTGCTGAATAATGACGATAAGAGAGATAATATTCATCCGATATTAAACGGATGCGTCGTCCTAACACGAGAAACATGGAGAAATAACGTAGACATATGCTTCCGAGCCATTGGCGCATGCCGCGGTGCGGCAACATCGTAGACGCGGTGCAGTCTCAGGAATAACCTTGACCGCTACGTTCCATCGTACCCTCTCTTCTTCCAGGCGCCTTTGTCGTATACAGCGTGCTGCACCACCGCACCGCGGTCTGACATGGAGGCATGGAGGTGTCCCTGGCAAGGCGAATAAACCATCGTTGGCTCCCCCGTGGCTTGCCCAGAGCACTCTTTGTTGTGTGAGTTGTCCATCGATGTCAGTCTTCAATCAAATTGGTAGTGTTGATATAACCACCGTCATCGAACTCTCGTAGAAATCGGATTCTTTCTCACACCGGAGTTTGCTACTGCAACATACACGTTGAATTGATCAAGTTTACTGGTCGGGACTGCGACAATGCTCTAAGGCATGGGATAACCATGACCCTGTTACCTAATGTTGGGGGCAGCTTTCGGACTTGAATGCGATGACTCTTGTCCCTTGCCTTCCGTATCTTATTATCACCCATATCAACCCCCACGAAACTTTTAGCGTGGTCTCTGCTCTCGTCCAGTGCTGACTTCAGTTAAGCTCTCTCCATCGCCAGCTGAACCCTATTGTCACTTCTATGAATCCCCTTAGAACATGCAATGTCTCTCGAAGCTATCTAGAGTCCTTGGGTACAGATAAGTGTCAACGCACAAGAGCCTCCGAAGATGAGCGTAGTGCTTCTCTCTCCCACCTACAGTGCTTTTATTCGCACAGCTGTGCTCCGCCATCTCATGTACTCGAGATGCTGTCAAGTAGCGGTTGTCAGTGCATGTGCGTGCCCCAGTCGAGGTGTCCGTGATGATCATAGACGACTCGAAGGAGACGTACTTTGGATGAAGCTCGTGTGGGCGACGACCGACCGAGGCACACCGCTCCCTCGGAAAGAATAGGCTAATCCCGGTTGAGTGTCCAGAGGCAATTCGGTAAAGTACTTGACAAGAGCGCGGTGGCACAGATGTAACGTTCAGCAATATTATATTTATGCTTGGGGCTATCGTTCAAACCTTAATCAGGATCATGGACAAATTTTCAATGATCTATATCTTTTTCCGGAAGAGCACAGGTTGAAGGAGAAAGTTCAACCAGCCTGGAAAAATCTCACTAGAAGCAGTGCGCGAATAATCAGAAGCCAATGGGTCAACAACTCTGATCTATATACAGTCAGCGAATCGTGACCAAGTTGAATCTTCTGAGGTTTCCCTGTCTTCACTACTACAACTTTCGCGGTTTCATCAGTACGGAAAAACGAATCGATTCCTGAAATGTAATCAGCTTATTAACCAATCTTCTACATATTTTTCTTGGTCCGGAAATATTTCTGTAACTTATAAAGGTGTTACATTAGTCTGCGCGAGCTAGTCTCAAGTCAATATATTCAATAACACGAAGAATGTGCAGAGCCGAGGCCTCAGCTCACAAGACTAATTATTTCATTTTCTTGCAGTACTTGGTGTTATGCGGCGCCCGGTGGGGGGTTGCGAAGGTATAGAATATTATAGACCCAGCTTCAGGGAAAAAATTAAGATCAAATTTCAGTACAGAAGATCTACAATTCTCAATTGTCTATAATAATCCTTCTGACTTCAATGCACCAATAATCAAGAACGCGGCTCTCTGGTCTCTATCAATCCCTTGCCAGTCTCCCTTCTTTGCCTTGAGAGGTGGGACGCCGTACACGCAGACATCATCCACTACTTCTTCCTGTGTCTCGTCATCCCACGATTCTTTTGTGCTTTCATCTTCAGCCTCTGGCTCTGTAGAGTCACCGGAATATAACACTTCTTCCCATTGACCAGGTGGAATCGTTACGGCGACCGTCTTCGCATCTGGGACCCGAGGAAGTAACGACGTAAGCAAATTAGAGAGGAGCTCCGATGTACCATCCTCAGACTGGACGGGCATGACGTGGAGAGGTAGGTACTCTGCCTTTTGCGACTTTTCAGCTACGTGACACCAGCATCCTAATGACTAACCTCTAGTAACATCCCTCGGACCGTGCCACCGGTAAGGACAACATTTCCTGCTCGGACAAGCCAATCTGTGCCAATTGCAAACACGTTGCCCTCAATTGACAGCTGGGGGCCGCCAATGCTCAGATTGTTTTGTCCTCTGGTTTGTCCAGGTGCTTGACGCACGGATTGCCATCGAGCACGTAGCTGCGCCAAAAGCAGCTCTAGTGAGTGCGGAGGTGTTACTGTAATATATGTGGTGCGATAGTGTGGAGGGAACACTGTTGCAGATGAGGACGTATCTTGGGCGTTCCCACCTTCCATTTGATCATCATTGGATTGGGACAGATGAGCAGTAGCGTGGATAACATCAGCTCTGGTAGGAGCGGCAGGGTCCTCTAATAATACAAATGCATGTTCATTCATTGTGACAGCACACATGGATCGATCGGTTGTCATTTGGCGCGCTATATTGTTTGTACTTGGAATGGTGCGATACGATTTTACTGAAAGGGACCATTTGCCTCGATACAAACCCTGGAGCTTACCTTGTGAACTCACAACAACGCAAGAACAAAGTTACATACTCCGTGATTCCGCATAATATTATCATTGATAAGCTCGAGCCCCGTAGTGGGAGCATTTATCCAACGTGCAAGTCTGTCCGAAACACCATCAACTTGGCGGAATGGCGCAGGAGTAGTGTGATTTTACCCGGTAAAGCCCATGGTAGCTCGGGCCTGTCACCTGTCACACGTGTTACGGGACGCGACTTCCTCATGGTCAAACGCAGAGCAGAGGAAACCCCTCAGGATCATGATCGGACTAATCGCCGTCGAACCCGCTCAAGTGGTCCTTTGGAAGATACGCCAGTGACTTCATCACCTGTCAAACGGCGGCACAGGACCATTACTATGGTTTCATCGCCCACCCTGCCAGGTATTAGAGTCTCGTCAAAGGAGAACAACACGAACAACATCAAGAACGACATGAATGAAACCAGTGAAGATGATTTGGACTTTCTGAGCATTTCTCCCACGAAAGTGAATGTTGAGCCTTCTTCACCGAAGTGTTACTCCTACCGTTCAGAGAGGAACAGAGTCCCCTCGACAAATCATGGATGCAGTGGTAATAACTACCCCAAAGTCTATCCCAAGAACTCCCGAGAAATATTTGAGATTTGTCTCAGGCTCTCCTTCCCCCTCTCGTCCCCGAAACATTGGCAAGGGATCCCCAAATGGGCTCCCAACCGAGACCCGCAAGTTTTTGGCATCCCAAAGTCCGCAGAAACTACCTGTTTTTCGCTCACCTTTTGTATCTTCCAGCCTTTCCCCTACAACTTCTCCGCAACGCGTCGTGACGTCGCTTTCTAGACCTATAGCTATAGAGCCTCTCCCTAAACCTCTTCCATCTCACCTTGATCCTTACCTATGCCCCCAAAAGAAAGCCGTTTTACATGGTTTACAATATTCCCCTTTTCCCGAACACAAAACTTATTCTTCAGGGTTGAACCAACTGACCGAGCTTGTGCAGGGAACTCTTCGGCGGCAGGAAGGGAATAGCTGTCTCATACTCGGAGCAAGAGTAGGGTGAAGGAACTTTTCTGCTCATTGCGCCAACCTGACGCCGGAAGATTCTCTGTTTGTAATTAGTTAGTAGATGACGTTCTAGCCTCATTTGCTTCAACATCCTCAAATGCCCCAATCATGGTACGACTCTCGGCACACTGCCAGTCCAACGATCGCCTAGCAATGCAAGAAATAGCTCGGCAGATCCAGGACCACCAGGGTTTTTCCTTGTTACCTACGGAGGAGGATGACTCGAGTGATGACGGCAGCACCGTGGTGGGTATGGATCTACTTCTTGCCTCACAACTTCCGAGAATGATAGCTGCTTTGCTGGGATTGGGTCGGCCAGTGATCGTCGTACTGGACGGGTTTGATGGATTTACGGCTCATACGAGGCAGGCCCTACTCTACTGTCTTCTGGATACAGTGCAGTCATGCCGTGGTGGATCTCATGCAGCGGAAACTGATAAGACTGTCGACCCACACACAGGTGTGCATGATGAAGGGATCAGCTTGAGCACACGAGAGGATAGTCCAGCTTCCCCCCGTGACGCAAACAAAGAAGAGGTGTTAAATACTTCCAAAGGTGAACACGGCTTACTAGTCATAGGTATCACATCCCGTGTGGATTGCCTTACTCTTCTCGAGAAACGAGTCAAGAGTCGATTTTCACATCGAGTTATGAGAGTTGGCACACCATCTAACTTGGATAACTTTTTGATGCATATCAAAGCTGTGTTTCAATTTAAAGTGGAGGACAAGTCAGCTAGTACCCAAGAGTGGAAAATGTTATGGACCAGCAGCATAGAGGTAATGTGTTTATGATGTCTTCGTCTGCAACTCATAGTAATGGTAGTTCATAGGCATTTCTTGCAGATAAGGACACGTTGAATGAATTGAAAGAAACATTCGCATTTGGCAAGGACTTGAGAGTCCTTTTTCGCCTATTTGTGAGTTCAAATTGTCAGTAATCTCATGCATATTCACCTTGGACTTTAGATTGCTCCAGTTGTCGCTCTGACACTAAACTTGCCCTGGCTCACGGCCTCGCAGTTCATCCACAGCGTGTCAACTCAGCGCATGTTGGGTTTGCATCGAAACTCGCTAGAGTCCAGAGGGCAGCGTCCATATATATCACTGGGCCACTCCGATCCACTCCCACCCACTTGCTTGACATACACGCTGATCTCTTACCCATACAGCTGACACTCGACAAGCACACTTACAGCGCCACCCTATGCATGCCCTCCCTACCACCCACACACCCCCTCCACGCTCGACTGCGCAGAGCCTCACGACAAACACAGAGGCACCGGTCCCCTTTGGATGAGTTACTACAAGCTCACAACCTAACTGCTGGAACCATCGAAACCATACATGCGGTGCGAAACGAGCCAGCATGGAATCCGCCGGTACGCACAAAGATAGCAAGCAGCGAAAAAGAAGTGATCAACCAGGACAAGAAGGACATGTCTACCATCCAAATATATGCAGATGGTTCCAGCTGTGATGGGGGTGTAGGTGCTGCCGCTGTATTATACATTAATGGCACACAGTGGAAAGTATTGCAGTACTATCTAGGCACTGACCAGACCCACACAGTTCATGAGGCTGAAATTGTTGGACTGATACTTGCAGCCACCATGTTACAGGAGTTCAACTGCTTGGATGGGGTAGCCATCACCATCAACAATCAAGCAGTGATTAAGGAGATTGACAGCTGCCAGAGTAGCCCAGGGTAGCATTTGACTGACCACTTCTTGGAGTAGATGTGCCACATTGCAGAACAACACAAAGGAATTTCACTTGAGGTTTGTTGGGTGCCAGGACATAAGAGGATTGAGGGAAATGAGAAAGCCAATGAACTGGCCAAGGAAGCAGCAAAGGGGCACAGTGACCAACCCTGTGATCTCTCTGAGAAACTATGCTCCACCCTCCCATGCAGCAAATCCACCCTTAAAATGGTACATAACAAACAAATCAAGCTGAAAGCACAGTCTCTTTTTTCCAAGTCCCCAAGGTACCAGAGGTTCCATGCAATTGACCCAAATGCTCCATCTGCTGACTATTGCAAGATTGCAAAGGGACTCCCATTGCACCTGTCCAGCATCCTCATACAACTCCACACAGGTCACATTCAGCTCCAATGCCACCTGCACAAAATAGGATCTAGTCCCTCCCCATTGTGTCTGGCCTGCAACCAACATGAGGAAACCATTTGTCACTTTTTGCTGTCATGTATGTTGTAAATAAGAGAATAACATTTCCCTAAGTACAGAATAGATAATAATAATAAAACACAGAAAAGTAGATAGCTAGAGAACACTGACTCCCACACCCAGTATATGTATGTGAAACAAAACTAGATAGTAATCCAAAGAATCCACAAAAGAAAGCTAACCATTACATACATTCCTCATAGCTACAGAGTATTTTAGATAGTATGCAGCTACGGCATTTTGCCTCTGGGGCAGTAAAACACCTGGGCAGCTAGGAGATGGAAGGAATGGAAAGGGCATACAGGACCAACCCCAAGACATGGAGATAGTGGAGATGACGAAACTGAGAGGAAAGAGGGATAGAAATGACATGAAGAAGGTCCAGAGGACTTAGGAGCTGTGAGAGGAGAAAAAAGGGAGCATATATACAGTCATGAACATCAGCTGCCCCATAGAGACTGACAGATGGGACCCAGACTCAAGAAGATCAAAAGAAAATTAAGAATACACAACAAAAAGAAGCACATAGCTTTTTCAAAGGATACTGATCGGAAATGGGACAAAAATATGTGACACAGTGATATGTGTAGCACAGAATGTTGATGTGTCTATCCCAAAGCAGCTTATTTCCTTTTCTCACCCACAACATGTTAAAACTGTACATTGTATAAGTAGTACTATAGGAAACCAGTAAAAAGTTAGTTCTTCTTGCCAAAAAAGCCTAAATCACTCCTTGTCTTCACCGGTGCTTCACTTACATCAAAATTGCAATTCTCACCAAAGACTTGTTGTTTGAGACCTGAATAAATCCAGAGAAGTTACCAGTTACTATCAGAAGTGTCTCACAATGTCTTGAGCACACAAGTTTCATATTGTTAGATCCTAGGTCTCCTCTGACAAATCTCCACCCTTAGCACCCATGTATCATTCATTTCTGTGCTCCTCCAGATCGATCTCAGCCCTCTGGACAGATCTCTATCCTCCATCATACTCCATGCCATGGACAACCCCCACGTGACCTCCACATACTCCGTACTCCGTCGCCATCATTTCTCCCACATAATCAATCTGATACATGGACCTCCACGTCACTCCTTCTATTACCTTCCACATCATCTTCTAGTATGTTCTATAGTTCCACATGACCCCGTCTCTCATTTAGCATCCCTGCATCCTAGTATAGTAACTCCTCCGCATTTGGACGACCCTGCTCCATATCAATCCCATGCTCCAAATGTATTTAAACCTCCATGTGTTCATAGCTAGTTCCCTAGTTCAAATATTGATTTAGTCTTATCTCGTTACCTCTGTTCTCACTCCGCAACTTCCGCTCCATGACTCTGTAAATTCAAGGACAAGATGATGCAAGAGGGCACAACACATAAGTTGAAGCCAAGTCCTCTCAACTCCATACCCCAGCTCAAAATCAATTGTTTGACCACTCCGGACCTCCCAGACAAGACGTCTCTGACTCCAGACTTAACACATATTCAATTTACTATTGAATTTACATTATCCACAGAACTCAGAGCTGACCCCTTGGTACAGGCACTAAAGGGCTGTATTCACTAGCTCAAGTTATTAGACATGCACAGGCAAATAACATAGCATATATCCCAGAACAAACATCCCATCCAACTCTCAGATTATCATTCATAGCTAGGAAATCATCCCCCACTCCCAAATCACTCTTAATTACAATGTATGGCACATGCACATCACTGCCAGCCTATGTTGAATGCCTTGCAACAAGATACACTCAACTGGTCCAAACTCCTCTTGGATCCCGTCTGTATGGAATACATGCTTGACTATATCAATGCAACCAAATGTTTCCACCCACAACCTGTAAGGGCAACCCCTGTAGTGCTCACTGAGGTTACTGAGGTCATGTGGCTGAGGCTAGCAAGGGGGAAATCCTAATTAAATTAGACTATGTACATAGAAGTAGAACATCACCTAGCAAGGGGGAAATCCTAAGAGGAAAACTTAGGATCCTTGCTAGTGAGCTATGCAACCTATATACCTATTGTCCACTTCCTACTTCCTCAGCATACCTTACCCCTCAATTGGGCCCAAAGGTATGATGACCCCACAATCCATGTCTAGTGCTATGGTGCCTGGGCCAATGGTTTGGCCTCTCAGTTTGGGATGTCTTGTATCTGGACCAAGAGGCTGTTGTTGCACTTATCATCTGAATGTGTAGTTTGGTTTGGTAACCCTTGGTATGGATGGATCAGCTTGGTATCAGTTCAGGATTCAAAATAGGTGGTCCCCTGACATCACCCCCCCTTCTAGAGTGCTGCATCCTTGAAGCATGTGCCATGATTGATTCAAAGGTCACTAACTGAATCCTTTGGGGTGCTCCCAGGTGTGAGTGGTAGAACTCCTGTACCTTTGCTGGTGTTGCCAAGTCCTCCTCCACTACCCAGGTGTTCTCTTCATATCCATACCCCTCTCACTTTACCAGGAAGTAGAGTCAACCCCTCATCAACTGACTGTCTAACACCTTCACCTTCTCCGCTATATAGTGTTCCTCTCCATCTACCAGCTCAGGTGGTGGGGGTGGTTCAGTTCTTCAGCCTGGTATTGGGTCTTTGGCAGCTGGAATGGGCTTGATCACATTGAAGACTGGATGAAGTTGAGACATGGAAGGGGGAAGTTGAAGTCTGTATGAGTGCTTCCCTACTTGACTCTGGATGACATACAGCCCAAGGTAGCAGTGACCAAGTTTTTGGGAGGGTCAGGTTGTGCAAATATCTGATCTGTTGAGGTAGACTCGGTCACCTATGCAATACTCAGGGGCAGGGACATGGCATTGGTTGTAGTACCAAGCCATGTCATCCTTTGCTTTGGCCAGTGCCAACTTCACTTCTTCCAATGACTTCTCCATCCTGTCTTTAAACTTGTTCACCATCTCAGTTCAGGACTCAGGCTCTCAGGGCTCAAAGCCCATGTGTGGGTACCTTCCTGTGTCCAACATGAATGGGGTTTTCTGGGTGGCTGAGTGTACATGGTGTTATACTGAAACTTGGCCATCTGCAGGAGGTTATCCCAGTTGTCCAGTTGCTTGTTGACAAACAACTGAAGGTACTGCTTAAGTTCCTGGTTAATGCATTTGGTTTTACCATCCCCTTGAGGGTGGTACACCATTGTGGCCATGAGCTTGATCCCAAGGAGCCAATAGAGTTCATGAGTGAATTTGGCAATGAACTGTGGACCTCAGTCAGAGATGACTTGCTTTGGGAGCCCATGCAACTTCCACACATGCATGAGGTAGAGCTGAGCTGCCCTGAGTGCCATGAGGCTCATGTTCATGGGGAGGAAGTGCACCCTCTTGCTGACTGAGTCTACCATGTTCATCACTGCATTGTAGCTGTGGGCCTGGGGGAGTTTGACTATGAAATCCATGCTGATTGTATCCCACTGAGACTTGGGGAATGACAGCAGCTCAAGTTCTCCCATCAGCAGCAGCCTTTGACCCTTGGTTCAGGTACAGAGGTCACAAGTCTTTACATACTGTCCCACATACTGTAAGGGCAACCCCTGTTGCACTTATGGAGTGTCACGCAGCGCTAGCAAGGGGGGAATCCTAAGTGTTATCATCCTATGTACA
>QFEC01024122.1:0-21463 GCA_003316585.1 Gomphus bonarii | reverse complement strand
CTTGAAATTGGCTAAGGTCCGAGTATCTGGTGGCGGATTTTGAAAATAAGGCCAAACCTTCGGTGGTGAACAATAGAAGTTGCATTAAGGGTGAATGGAAGCATTGGGGAGTATTGTGAAGCACCAGAAGGGTTGAAAAAGGCTTAAGAGAGAATATTTGAACAAGAAAAGTCCTAGTAATTAGCAAAATAGATGCTAATAAAAGATAAGGTAGTTGTACATTGTATGAGGCTCATGTTTTTGTACTTTGATCTTTTTAATTGTTTTTGTCTTTTAGATACCAGGCTATTTAATAAGAAAGTTCATAACCTAAGAGACAGATCCCCAACACCACTACACCAGGTGGAAAACCCCCTTATCGGCTCATTAAATATTAGAGTATCTTGTTGTTGTGACCTTGTCAATAGTGTCGCCCTCACAGGAAATTCTTGAAAAATAGTACTGATCAGTCTTGAATATCATATCAAAACAGATGGCCATATACAGTAGGCTCATCATCAAGATTGGCTCAAAAATAGGCAAATGTGTACACCAAACAGATCAGATCTGCTGTGAAAAATCATAAAAAATCACAGCAGTATACTACAACTACATCTTGAATTTTAAATTTCATGAGTATTGTAATATTCATAGAAAATCTAGTTTGGCTCAATATCTAACAATTTGCATCGGGATTAAGCAGAACGCGAAGGTCCCAGACATGTACCATTCCGGGGTGTGAGGCCGAAGAAATATTAGATATGGGGGGAACGTTGCAACTGAGATTTTTATACTAGATAAATTTGATAGGAGAGGAAAGAATGTGACATACGGTGGGATGACAAGGGCGGGAGTACGATGGGGAGAGTTCGCTTCAACCGATGCGAGACCCAGCGGTCTCCACGGGTCAACTATGGAGAATTAGATTAGTAAACTAATCCAGTCTGGCACAGCGAAGATTCATCGAATTCGAGATAGAAAAAGTCACACACCTCACATTCTCCATTAGTCCAGAAAACGTTGGAAGGGTTCATATTCCTTCTTCCGTACTTGTTGATAAATTGAACATTAGGACAATTCGGGAATGGGAGCCTCTGGTTGCAATGAGATTAGAAGAGAGAGAGAGAGGGAGAGAGAGAGGGAACGGAAGGCAGTCTCAATTGATCGCGGATTTTCCGGATCCTCCCGTTAGTAGAAACCTACGTTCATTGACATGGTACATACACAGGTAATTTTATATGCATAGTAACATTATGGAATGGACCCACCATATTCTGAATAATATTACCACATCCAGCTTTGACCCGCACCCGGGTCGCTATGGTTATTACCAACTGAAAAATCCTTTTGAGCCCGAGCAGTACACGATTGTTCGCAATACCTACTCGCAATCGCGTTGTAATCTAATTCAGAAAGCGGTACCAAGAATGAGTCAAATGCCACTTGAACGTCCCCAGATGAAGCTGCGATGCCTCATTGTGAAGGCTGTGAGGTAAAATTACGAGTTTCAAGATTTTTGCAGAAAGGAGGGATGGTCAAGGGACCATAGTACTAAATTCTATCATTGACGGCATTTTGCCACGGAAAATAAATCATGTCATCCCTGGTAAATCCAATGGGTCCATGAGGATGCTTGCCACATCCACGTCGCTAGCTGCCGCAGCTTGTTCAAAGGTCAAGCCATCGGCACCAGTGGTATTACCACCAGGGCCGCTCAGTCGTGCTTTCAACAGGGCAAACTTCATCTGCTTTACAGCGGTTTCGTTCTTGGAATTCATGAGGGTGTCGTCTACTAGGCGTGTTACTGCAACCCAGTCATTGGAGCAGTATCGAGCAAGACTGCGCTCAGCCTCCACGCAGTACGATGCCATATCCACTTGCGCCTGCACGGGTGCTGAGGAAACCCAAGCTGCATGGATGGTCGACAGATTGCGCTGACAGAGGAGTGCGCCTAGACAGCTCTCAGAATTGTCATAACTTGGAATATAGGAGGTTTGACTACCTCTCACACCCGGGTACGATCCTCCAACCCATAGGTATCGCGTTGGAGTTGAGACCAGATATGGAAATAGAATTTCCAAAAAATACGATGTCCAGCGCCTGATTAGTAGTTAGATAGCGCCACTGATCGGCAATCGTATTCTCCTAATCGGATGATAAAGATTGAGTTCACAGGAGAGATGACGTATGTACATTCACGGGAAACGGAAGGGATTATAGAAACGGTGTTCCCAAAGGATAGCAAGACCGATGTGATGCTTAGCAGGGGGCATCACGGCCGAAAGACTAGATAACTGTGAGAGAATAATAATAATCGCAGACAACAGGATGGAGTGCGCCTGTAGATAGTATGGGAGCAGGGATTCTGCATTCTGCTCGCCTGAGTCAAATACTAGTAGGTAAACACCAGCGGAAAGTAGAAAATCATGTATGGAAAGAACCTCACGGAAGACTGGATCTCCGGGTTGGTAGATCTGATTGATCCAATATCGCGTCGTGTCACTTCCATTGGAGAAATGATCAAGCGACATCTGCTGTGTGCTTTGCATATAATTACGTGTCAATATTTGACAAAAAAAACTCTCACGGAAATGAACAAATGATTGTTCTAGGCGACTGAGGTGGCAGGCCGGGAAAGGGTCTCGCGTGGCCTATAATGAGGAACACGTGACTCTCTCCCAATGAACTGGAGACCTTGTGCCACTTGGAATTGGAAGAAAGCTAGGGGCAGTAGAACTGCGAGGGGCGAGTATGCAAGTATGGTTAGGAGAGTCAGATTGAACCCTGCCCCTCAAGTGTAACGAACACGTTACAGCAACCACATGGCTTGAAAGGATGGCGGGCCGGGTCTTCGAAGAAAGTAAGTCTCGTGTTGACTCATGAGTTGTTTTGCCAGCATGGTTCGAAGCTAGACTCGCGACAGTCTGTCAAACCGGTGTTGTGTTAAATAACGTCGAAGACAAGTTGACCTTATGGTCACGGTGACACCGCTTCACGTGACTGGGCCAATCCTCGGAGTCGCTGCCAAAATGTCCTTTAAACTTCAGCAAGCAATGAAAACGCGAGTCGACAACGCTACTCTGATTGGTTTCATAGCACAGTCATATGTGCTTCGCTGGCATTGCTAAACTAAATCTGGCCGGTAATGAATTTAAATAATTGAATGTGCTGTTGATCGGATATGTATTTACATACGTATGACTGGCGCCCGCAATAGTACTTATACTTTACGGCAGCCACTTCACGCTCCTTTGCTCCTTAAGCCGGTTATTAACCTCCCTAGGCACAGGCCCAGCATGTGGACATCAGCAATCCTTTTCATACTTGCGAATACGGCTCAAATCTATGCAGCGGGCGGGCTACCCGTTGACAAGGTGTATGGTGTAAACGTGTGTCCCCCTACATTCCCCTGCTGAATGCCAATTCATGTCTCTTCTCTACAGTTAGGCTCGTGGCTAGTATTAGAGCCTTGGATGCTTCCAAACGGATGGGTGGCTATGGGCGGCGAAACGTGTTTCCTAAACAGTTCTTGTGCCGATTGTGCAGCTTCTGAATTTGACCTCGTGAAAAAGCTGGGTCAAGAGGATGCAGACGATGTCTTCAAAAAGCATTGGCAAACCTGGTTCACAGAGGACGACGTAAAGGCGATCGTTGACGCTGGACTCAATACAGTCAGAATTCCAGTGAGTGACAAAATCTTCACACTATCTGACATAAGCAACCTATGTGCCTTGGTTTTTACGTGAAGAGCCTGTGGATTCAGATAGACTGACTTGATTATTAGATAGGTTATTGGATCATCGAAAGCCTCGTAAACCGCGAGACGGAATTCTACGTGCGTTCAGCCGTGCTTATTGAACTTCTCATCCACAATTCTAGATATTCAGCCTCGCGGTGGCTTAAAGGAACTTGTACGTATTAATATGCATCTAGCATGTCATAATTACTTACATACAATCTCACCTCGCAGAAACGAGGTCTTGAACAGCTGCGTAGTGCCGGCATATACGCGTTGTTGGACTTCCATGCCTTGCCCGGAGTGTCCAGCTCACTCCAAATGTTTTCAGGTAACTCTTTGTCGTTACCCCTGCTGTAAAGACGCGTTTACTCTCTGACATCGCTTTGACTCTTGACCCCTTCTTTTTGAACCTCTTCAATTTATGATCATATTGTGCCCAAACTTGATGCTGATACATTGTTCTTCATGCAGGCCACTGCACCACTGATGTGCAATTTTATGTTCGTGCATATCTTTTAATTACTCGTCACACCCTCATCTTTGGTCTTCTCTTATTGCAGACATCACCAAACTATTTCAGAGCCCTCCAATGGGCTGCGGTGACAACGTTCATCTCGCACGTTGATCCTTCATTTAGCAAAGTCTTTGGCATCGAAGCTGTGAATGAACCGCTTATGGATGCAACCAAGACCCCTGGGTATGGTGATTGTGAGTCTTCCTATATTTGAATGCATCTCCCTTGACCAGCTGTCACAATGATGAGCTTCTAACTTCATCAAAAGATTTAACGGATTTTGCACTCGTTATCCGGGCGATGGAATTGATGCTGGATATAAGATGCCCCGACGTCGATTATACCTCCCTCTTCAACCTCGATCCGAATAATACAATCCCCACGCTTCCCCTCCTAGCATCTCGAGCGGATGGACGCATACGCGTCATACAGGTCCTCCAGTCTATCATGTCCATACTTGAAACCGTTGCCTCCGACCTTGGCGTCAAAAACCCACTCGGCAGCTCCACGTTAGAGAGCCTGGCTGAGGGGGTGAACAGAGAATGTCTGCATACGACGTGAGTGTTCGTCGTATGAGGTGTGGATGCGAAGTGTTATCGATGATTAAATTGTTGACTTTACAAGGTTTATGGACGTTTTGTGGCAAAACGTCCAGGGATTTAACCCAGCAGACGCGGTGGTGGGACCTGCTGCATTTGATGACCACCTTTGTCAGTGTTTGTTTCATGCTACTCTTTTTACTTCTCTGATCCATTTTATAGACTATTCTTTCGGAGGTGTTGCCGATCCCAATCCTAAAGCATATCTCACCTCTATATGCAGTACGTGTTTTGCGACCCTTGTAGAACCCCTTAACGTCCTCCGGGAATGACACAGATCTTCCTCGTGTAAAAAATGACACAGACCTTGGCAACGTGCCCATGTTCTTTGGCGAGTGGGGTATAACTACGAACTTCAACGCGGTTCGTCACGTTAGCTCTATTTATTCTACCAGACTCATGTCTAACCTTCTGCACTGTGCTAGACCGATGCCTTCCTTACCCAATGTACTGTTCTCCACTCATCAGGAAGAAACTTTTCATTAACTATTGCATTTTTTTCAAATCCAGGGGCTGATGCGCAGAAGCTAACGTACTCCCAATCTTCTGGCTGGATTTTCTGGTCCTTTAAAATCGAACCGGGTCCAAACCAGAGAGAATGGTGAGTGGTTACAAAACAATACCCTTGCATATTGGAGTTGAAACACGCCCAGGGATTACTTTACTGGCCTTGAACAGGGACATTTCACCAAGGACCCCGCTGCACTTCACGATCCCCATGTATGCGACGAATACCGAAAATAAATAGCAACCACTCGTTTTCGTATTGATATTTTCCAACTATGCTAGAAGTGCCACAATTATATACTCTACACCAAACTGCTTCACTCGTTTCACAAAGATCTGTCCTTAATCGTGCTACGTTTGCCCTTGATCCTATATCGAACATTTTAATAATTGACATTGCTTCATCGAGTCTCTCCCACACTTTGTTGTCAACATCGAATATCATGATGTTACTCGGCGTAGATGAGCCAAACTACCAACATAAGTGCGAGCCACTGCCTCATCATCTTAAGCGGGATACACGGACAAGCTAGCCTAGCGCTACAGTAGTTAGGTGAGCCATAGATGATGCATACTAGCACAGCAAAGAGACAAAGGTGAGTTGCTTTGTGAGCTCGAACTAGGAGGTTAGAAATTTCAAGCGGAATATGAGAAACTTTTGATTGTCGCCGCGGTCCCATTCCGACTGGCGTCAATTGATTCTCAGGTTTCCCTGCTTCGAACATGAGCGTTGCGCCAAGCTGTACAATTCACCAACACTGTCTATGAAGATTTCCATAACTGCGGTGCACGGAACACTCCATGATCAGGGATTGAAACTCAGACATTGATCCCCACGTAACGCACCCACTTTTACTGACATCAACTTTTTGACGACAGGTCTATTGAAAGGTACGATTTTAAAAAAAGACTGTTTGATTCTGTCCTCCATATTTTTATCGCTTTCTCTCGGGTTTGCACGCGCCAGTCGGAGACGCTCGCACCCAAGGGCATGGTTCCAGCGTCTAGAATTTGATGTATCATGGTATATCTACAGGAACTGTGATCAATGATCTCTCATCTCAGATCAGCCCAACTCCCTTTGTTTGAATGAACGTCACTGCCATCATATCAACAAGAGATTTTCGTCACGTCCTGCGCTCCAATCTTATAAAATGGATCGACGCTGAAAGAAATCATTAGTATCAGCACACTCTTCTTCTTCGAGATGGATCATCAGTGGTCTCCCGAACGGACAGGTTCCGAAAACGAATGTGTCCCTCAGTGGGTGGTCGGTCAGTTTGGTAATGAAAGTGGGTCACACTCTTTTACCTCAAGATATCTCGCTGAATCTTTGTCCTCGCTCTGCTCCTGGTTTCTAGATAGCGACGTCTGGTCTGGTAAGCGTACCATTCAAAAAACATCCAAACGTATCAGTCATCGGTTTCTTAGAATGCCTTCCCTTTGAAAATATAATTTTCGAGCCGGTATCTACCCCGGATGATACTCGTACGTTTCAACCCTACTGAGGTTTTTTCGTCCTCACTTCTTCTCTCAGAATCAATGTCTGGCTCTGATGATCAACGTGAGTACACTTTGTCGTCCGAATCGCTCTAAACCGTTAATAAACATCAAGAGCTCTTGGACATCGCGCGAAACGACAATATGACTCCCACTTTCACTACCCATCCTTCCTCGTCCCAGATAACAGAGGCATCCTCATCCTCATCCCCATCCACATTCGTTATCCAGCCGACACAACATCAGAATATCCTGGCTATGGAACACATATGGACCCAAAATCCCAACATCACACCGAGCAGAGATCTCCACCGCCATGTTGTAGAAATGTCCAATGATGGGGTGAGGTCGTTTTTTTGCGACTGGTCAGGGTGCAAGCACCCAGTTGGTTTTGAGTCCAAATCACGACTCGTCACACACATTCGTTCGGTACACCTTCAAGAGAAGCCTTTCTTTTGTTTAACATGGTATGTAGCTCTTCCTCGTTGAGTCCTAAAAATATCTCCTTACTTGAGACTGAACCGGAACTTGCTATGACACATCGATTACTCAGTCAGGCTACGTTTACCCGTAGACAAGATGCTAATCGACATTCTATGTCGTTGAACCGTGGAAAACTATACAAGTGCAGTGTCTGGTCTGTATTTGTCTCTGAATTGTATCATAAGGACTTACACGTTGATCATTTATCTTATCACAGTCAAAAGGCATTCTCTCGGAAGCATTATCGGGACAAACACGAGGAACGATGCTTGATGCATTGTTCCAGTCAGCAGAACCCACCGGCTGAGTGACTTACACCCTCGGGATATGATCCAAATAGAACGCAGTCACTTGTCAAGGTGAAAAAGTTTCCAGCTATTATCCTAATTTTTTTATATTTACCGTACGTGTAATTCTTAATAATTAATCCTGTAATACTATATTTTTATAAACCATCATTACACGTTGTGCAGCACGAACTTTAGCAATTCAAGTGGAGAATTTGTGTGGGGTAACTAATCAATGAACCTCGTACTTCTCTGAAACAGGGTTATGATTATGATTATGACGCTACGTAACCGTAAACATCCACAATGCCACAACAACCTCGTTTGCCTCTCAATTACAAAGAAGTCGAGTCATCGAAGTTATTAATAAGTACTATAGAACAATTACTATGAGAGTCCGCTGCCCCTTCAGGAATGGAATAAAAGAAATTGAAAGAGAGATAATCAGTTTCACACGATAATACTCGGTGCGGTGGCTGGAAATGGAAGTGTACGAGACAAGAGGACGTTTAACTTGAAGATCAAATCGGAGTCCGAATGTCGGACTTCTTGCATACTCCGATTATAGGTCCGCATGGTTCTACGTCTTCGAGCAGACAGCGTGGACCTCACGAACGTCGAGTGTTTATGAGATAAAACGGAATCCATATGGTATGAGAAACGTTTACCCGTTCTACCTACTAATTACCTTGTTGATTACGAAACATGTATACAGTGTGTACCCCATAAGTAGTAACTTGAAAGCGGCAGACCTTTCCCCCCTTTGACCTCCATGATGCAAAGCAATCATTGTGATCCCCAGCAAGACTTCAATTGGGGTTATATTGGGGATAGTTACTATGACTCTGACACTAGTAAGTAAACAATTCGTGTTATTCGTCACATCGTCTCATGACTATCTTTGTCTAAAATGGAATAGCATCGAGTACGTGATTCAATTTCACGTATGAAATAAAATTTGAAGATAACCTCTCTTTTTAAGGATGCTATAATGCAATCATTTCACATGAAGATAGCGTCCTATACTCCAGCTCAGACTGTTCGGACATTCGCAGCTTACCCAATACTAACTCACTTGCTACTATTTCACCCTATTGGAACTGCGACATAGCAGATAGAACCGTTACACTAGGCATACCCCAAGCCAATTTAGGTGCGTATAATATATGCTCTCCCTTCAATACGCTTTTAGTTTACATTATTCCGCCAGTGTTGATGCATTCTCCCGAAATGTACTCTCAGCAGGCCAGCGTATCCAGCCCCCAGACAACGATCATGATCCAATCAGATAACAACTTGCCCATCCCCGTCAGTTTTCCTTCATCCGACCACTACAAAGATTGAATTTCAAACACCCGCGCTCATCATAAAATTTTGGAACCAGACTCCAACATCACTAACTTCAAACGAATCCAACGCGCCCATCGAGATGTGTGACATCCCCCCTCGCGCTCCTGGACCTACAACACGCGTCCTGCCCATCTTCCACGAATGGACTGAGATGAGCAGCCCCCACACCACCCGAGCCATCGAACTTCTCGTGGTGGAAACACACGAGCGCACCGGCAAGCGCTTTTACTGCGGCTGGAGTGGATGCAAACACACCGTTGGATTTGTGCGCAGGGTGCAGCTGCTCACGCATGTACGCACCGTGCACTTCTGCGAAAAGCCTTTTGTTTGTATCACTTGGTTCGCTTCCCATTTCGTTTATTTCAAGCTAGAGTTTTGGAACTTGGATTTTGTTTTTTTAACGCCGCCCCCCATGTTTTTTACAGTGAAGCGACGTTTACGCGGAGGCAGGACGCGATCCGTCATGCAGATACGATGAACAGTGGTAAGCAATACAAGTGTAATTACTGGTGAGAAGTTGATATCGTTTTGTGATCTGTATTCGTCTGCTGACATTTTTCTTTTCACAGCGGGGAAGGTTTTGCACGGAAGGACTATCGGGATCGCCACACAGAGCGCTGTCGCAACTAATTCGAGTCGTATCCATCGATTTCCATGGAAAGTTAGATGTCATGAGTTGATTCATTGTACCACATGCTTGATCTCAGAGAATACCAGAATATCCCATCAGTGCTTAAAATATTTCTAGGTATGGTAACTTGAAACTGTACAAATCCACCTGAGTGAATACACACACTACTGCGAGAATTACTCATGCGATTGTCTATACCATACTGATGCGAGATGCCGAGACCAGAGACTTGGATTTTGTCGAAGGCTGAATTCGTACATCCAGTCCAGATAAGTAATTTATAGTATCACCTGATATATGTCTGATCTCAGACCGAGGAATCTCTATAGAAATAGGAATGCAAATACTCTGCAACATAACCTGCAAAGTGATAAGATAAACTTGTATAAGCACCTGTGCCCATTGGAAGTTGGTTATGATACATTTGAACTGATCTTCAGGCATAATGGGAAAATCTCATAGATTCAAAAGCACAATCGAACCCTTCGCGGGGCGAGGTCCCCACAGAACATTAATTTTGGAAACCACAGTGACTATTGGAAGTTGGTTTGAACTGATCTTCAGGCTTGATCGGAAAATCTATAATCACAATCGAACCCTTTGCGGGCCGAAGTGCCCACAGAACATTAATTAACAATGCAAACCAAAGTGAATATTGAAAATTAGTTATTTGAACTGATCTTCAGGTGATTCTTTAAGCACAATCGAAACCTTCGAGGGGCGAGGTGCCCACAGGACATTAATTAATGGAAACCAAAGTGACTATTAAAAATAGGTTATTTGAACTGATCTTCAGGCTTAATGGGTGATTCTTTAAGCACAATCGAACCCTTCGGGGGCCGAGGTGCCCAGGTGCCCACAGGACATTAATTAATGGAAACCAAAGTGATCATCTCAATTTGGTTATTTGAACTGATCTTCAGGCTTGATGGGAAATCTTGTAATGATATGTACTCTCAAGGGAACAAACGCTATCACTCACCTTAGGAAAGGGGCTAGAAATCATCCATGACGTCGCTTAGTTAGGACTTGATTGCGTCATTCATTTTTCGACCTTGGAAGTGACCTTCTTTTTGTATTGTATTCCGAGAATGTAAGTAAATGAGCCTGAGATAGTGATTCCCACGGCCACCGAAGTCGAAGTCATTAGGTGAGTGTTTAGGTGCCTTCGCAGCCACTCTCAATGCTCAGCTCAAATCTACCAACAGATAACAATTAAAGGAGCTGTGGTGATAAGGTGAAAGTTGTAAAGTGAGTATAAACACCCAATATTTAAGGCCTAGATCACATCATGCTAGCTTCCCGTTTATCATAGGTTGCAAACACATAGCTTCCAGCCTGGCGCGCGAATCAGTGGATTACAATGATATCTCGCTGGAACACCGCGTGGCGAACGATATATTCGATTTTCCGCATCTGACACCGTGGTACCTTGACACCTTAAATAAAACTTGATCATGAATCTATGATGGCATCTGTCCCGCGATCTCATATATGTCACAATAGACTCATGGGAATGACCCTCGGGATGATGAGAGGAGTCTGTCAATGGCACAGCCACAATCCATCGATCCTGTGCGCCGCCGCAATTTTATTCATAACGTTTGTCGGCGTTCAGTCATAGACATTACTAGAATGCAGGCGGGTTGGTGGGCTGTGTTCTGGAATCTTTCTGCAGTGCACACCGCCCTGACACGGAATATGCACAATGCATAGGTTTAAAAATTTACTGCGACTGCGACGCGCGTTCTCCAGGGAATTTATGTTGTTTTGAATCATTATCGTCGCTGTGGCGGGATGTGATCCATGACTCGGAGGAGAGTTAACCGAGTTCAAATTGAAGCGTCAGGGAGCCGATTAAACTGCGAAAGGTCACGAATGTACTCAAGAGTCGAGTTCAGACCGGATGGCGTAAAGTCGTAAACTTCAAGCAACGCACTACTGAGAAAGAAGACGATGACGACTCGGCTATGGACTAGTAATTCTGAAAGCAGAATCTGGCACCTGCTCCATGACGAACCCTCCAAGCTAACCATAATAATAATGTATAAATACCCTTGGCCATTGAAGTTGGAAGAATGGTGCTACCATGACCTCCCAACTTGAATATTGCTTCCAATCGCTTTTTAACCACTTTCAATGGCAGAACAATAATGATAATATTGAACAACCTGACGGCAGTATGAATGACGAGGATGCTTGGCTTCAAAACTCGCTAGGGCAGATTCTTGAGGGTGAGTACGATGAACTATTGACGATTGCTTTAAAATTCCTTTATCGGTATCTCTCCCTTATATTCAGTAGCCAGGGCAGCGTTTTTCGTCCACATTTCCACTCCATTGTTGTGAGTTAATTATAATCTCATCTCCACCCTTATCGAGCAAGCTGCACCTTCCCTTAGTTTTATGTAAATTTTGATCGAGGTTTCTGACTAGTGGAATTAGCTTGTAATGTTGGTACTACATCCGGTCATGAGTACAATATAATGATGGTCGCAAATTATGCCCTTCATCTCACATACACGGTTGTTGATCAGGTTTCTGATAACTTGATAAGTAAATCTTCATGAATTAAGACTAGATTCAATCCAGGACATACAGTGCAAAGCACGGTATAACCAACCCCGTAAACGCGTCGACCTATGAGGCCTCATCGATGGTATGATTCTAGTAATTGCAAATACATATTCTGACCTACTCGATTAGACGAACGCCCGGGGCTCTTCATCGTTGTCGGGAGATGCCACTACGGCAGTTCTTCATGCTTTCATTGATACCACCGACCCCACCAGCATTCGCGAACCAGGCATGTACATATAAGAAATAAACCGTTCAGACGGCCAGGGAAGGTGCTTTTGTACGTGCAATCGCAGTAGAGATTCCACGGGTTTTGATACGAGACACGAAGCCATGCTGCACGTTCGACTGGAACATTTGTCGGGGAAAGCATTCCTGGGCACGGAATGGTTCGCTCCCGCCTTCATCGATTTTCCCATTCGCAATTGAGTTGAATACCATGTTTGTCCAGTAAAACGTTTTCGCGCGCAGGCAGGACACTGTTTGGGATGTTACGACTATGAATGACGGGAAGAAACACAAGTGCGGTATTTGGTGAGATGATTGAGCACTGTTTTTCGACAGTTCCTATCTAATACAATCATGCAAAGTGACAAGGGCTTCTTTCGTAAAGACTACCGCGATGGCCACGACCTACGCTGCTCGAGGAGAATCTTACACCAGCATAGTACGGTTTCATCCGCCGCGATGTCCCTTGATATATTTGTGATTCTACAATCTGCTGTAAAACCACTGTTTCGCTGAGGGTCGAGGTGCATCTCGATTGAGGAAGTTTAGGTCCGACCCATGTGGCGCGAGCTACGCTGCTTGAGCAGAGTCTAACCCCGTTCAACTGCAATGCCATTCTCTGTGAAATGCCATTCTCTGTGAGATCCGAGGATCTACTTTTCTGATTTTTCGGTCTGCTGTGAAACTGCCGTTTCGCCGAGGGTCGAGGTGTATCTCCATTCAGAAAGTTAACCAATTTTCTGAGATTTGTCGGATGGGCGACGAGCTAAGCTGCTCTAGCAGTTTGGCTCCGTTGCACTGCGATGTCATCCTTGGCAAAGTTCCTTGATATGTTTCTCTGATTCCGCAGTCTGCTGTGAAAGTTTCTCTGGGGGTTAGGGGTGTATCTCGGTTGAGGAAGTCTGCCATTCGTCCGCTGCAGAGCAGAGTCTGACCCCGTTGAACTGCGATGCCATCCCCCACGAGGTTCCTTGATATGTTTCTCTGATTCTGCAGTCTTTTGTGAAACCACCGTTTCTCCGGGGGTTAGAGGTGTATCTCGGTTGAGGAAGTAATCCATTTTTTCTGCTGTTCGTCCGAACTTCGGAACTACGCTGTTCGAGCAGAGTCCGACCGTTAAACTGCGATGCCATCCTCCACGAGGTTCCTTGATATGTTTCTCCGAGTCTGCAGTCTTCTGTGGAACTACCGTTTCTCCGGGGGTTAGGGGTGTATCTTGGTTGAGGAAGTCTGCCATTCGTCCGCTGCTCGAGCAGAGTCTAACCCCGTTAAACTGCGATGCCATCCTCCGCGAGTTTCCTTGATATGTTTTTCGGATTCTGCAGTCTTTTATGAAATCACCATTTCTCCGGGAATTGAGGGTGTATCTCGGTTAGGGAAGTAAGCCAATCTTTTCTGTCGTTCGTCCGAACTACACTGCTCGAGCAGAGTCTGACCGCGTTAAACTGCGATGCCATCCTCCGCGAGTTTCCTTGATATGTTTTTCGGATTCTGCAGTCTGCTGTGAACATCAGCGGTTATCTCTCTCAATGATTCGATGTTCCAGGGCGTGAGACAAGTAACCTCCGAAGAGACCGTTGAGTGCAGTATACAGGTACTGCACACGTACCGGTAATCTTACTCCGCCACAAACAGCAGTTCCATGCTACCGGGGCCAAAGCGACCACGGTGGTCCATAGCGGATTGCTATATGGGGTAATTGACCGAATGTCTTGAACTAACGGTACCGGTAAAGCACTGCAGCCAGCGTGGCTCTCCGCTTTCTAGCGACTCTATTCACCACCTAGCCAAGCTAGTGACCCGCTGGCGTATATGTAATACTGAATTATGTCAGGAAAAGGTGTGATCGACGAATACCCGAACGGCGGGCTTGAGGCTGGGCTAGATTGAATGTTGAAGCATCTCTCCGTGGATGGAATGCCACGATAATGCTACTCAGGTACTAAACCAGCAGATGCGTCGCTGTCTGTGTAAAAATATCTGATACCCTGTTGTTAGCGATGTGTGGAAGGCTGTGTCGGTCCATCAAAGTGCGTCACGGGCAAAGGCGCCGTCCGTAACTGTAAGCTAACTCAACTAAGAAACGTTACCAGCGCGCCACGCGCTCGACTGGGCACTAGTGTACGTTAGCGCAACTTGGTATTCACTGTATCATTTCAATGCCATGGTACAGCACTTTGGCGAACAAGCATTTCACAGCAGCGGGCAAGCGCCCAAGGAAGGAAACCATTTAGCTGAACCTGTGCACAGCACCGAGTCTAGCATAGGATCGGCGTTGAGACACCCGCGAAGTGTGGCGGCCTCTAGAAATCACAGTGCAGCTTACAGCGCGAAGTGGAGAAGGTACTTATCTACCGAAATGTCTGTACGCAACACAATCCGCCACTTTTCCTTCGCTTCGCTTCCTCTTTCCACCCTGCAGCTTCGCTCAGTGTTCAGCAAGCGCATTTCCCGGAATGAGTGGTTCATGGACAAACGAATACGGCAAATTTCCACTGTCTACGGATGAGCTGATTGCAGACTACAGTGGCACAGGGACTTGTATGTTCATGTTCATATTCCTGCTCTTCGAGTCTTGACCCAATGCACTTCATTCCAGATATCGATGAACAGTACATTCCATGTGAGTCGTACGGGTTCTGGTCATGGCCTCTGGTATTTAGCACGGGTGTGTTGTAGCTCAATCGTCATACTCGTCGTGTGACAAGGGTTTTTCAGCCACTACAGAACCATACGCTACAATGTTCTGTACGTCACCTTTATCGTATTTTCACTCTCACGCACAAACTGCACCCTATCAGCAGCACAATCTGGGCCCTCTATGACTCTTGACCACACACTGTCAACCTCGACGTCAACCCCTATCATGCACATGAATCATATAGAACCCACATCGCCATCGACCTCCTCTATGACTCTTGGCCACAGTCCCCCGTTCACGTCAACCCCTATCATGTACACGAGTCACGCAGGATCAACATCACCATCCTCGTCCACCCAGGTGAATAAACCCACCCTTACTTCTCCTACCGCCCGTCCTAATCCACACAGGCCGCCACGCTGCATTCAAACGAACCATCCCCACACCCCGACTCCGACGCCAGCGGCTCGGAAAATGCCGCCACGCAGCACGAATGGGTCCAGACAGGCGCTGTCACCACCACCAAGGTGCTCAGCCACCTCGTAATAGAACAGCAATGCGACGGGGGCAAGATCTTCTACTGCGGCGTCGAAGGCTGCACACACCCCTCAGGCTTTCCGCACAAATCGCAGCTCATCACACACATTCGATCGGCGCATCTCCAGGAAAAGCCGTTCCTGTGTGTCACTTGGTGAGCAATCCGCCTCTCTTCCTCCTGTGAATATCATCTACATTTTATTAACACTTGCCTTCAAACACTAGCCGTACGTCGTTTTCTCGGAAGCAGGAGGCTATACGGCACGTCAATACCGCAAACAACGGGAAAAGACATGAGTGTGATATTTGGTGAGTGGCGTTTTTATTCGGGGATAGGTCCCGTCATCCTGAGCACGATCACAGTGGCAAAACGTTCGCACGGAGGAACTACCGCGACAGCCACAGGGATCTTTGCCTTCAACGGCGAACACCGACGACAACGGCCCCGACAATGAGCCCTCTAAGCCGATCTTCTTTCTACTAAATACCAACGTTCCTCTTCTTTAATAGATACCGACATCCTTCCTCTTACGAACCCCCACCTGTCCCTCCAATCATTGATCATCTCATTTGATTGTACTTATCCAAAATCATGTATTTTTGTCCACGGTTTTTCTGTAATAATACATGATGGCGCACAAGGCATACGAACTGCGACCCACGAACTACCTTACTTTTTGTGAGTGTCCACGGCCAGAGGCCAAGGTCAATGTAATATCTCCAAGTTTTAAGGGTTGAAGTGAACGAACGGTATTGCGTTGTTATTAAAAGTCTGCAGTGCGTACCGTACAGTATTAGTATTCTGGCATTCACGGGCGGTGCCATGTAATGTTCCTCCCCAGCCACTCTTTATCAGAACTATTAGCGTGCTATATCGAGTCTTTCCTCGTAAATATATCCGGTTGTTATCCACAAACTCCCCTTATTCTTCTTATCAAAAATTCGATCGGTCATCCGCCAATGTTGTCGCAGCGCAACTAATATGAATGCACAGGCTACCCAAGGCCTTCTTCCATAGAGTTCCTGTCTTCCTATCCCTCCTCTAGACGGCAGATGCAGCAGTGGTCACCTCCAGCGTCCTTTGGATAGACTCGACGCATACAGAACCTATGTGTGGCGTAGCTCTCGCAGATACTGTTGCAAAGTATTTTTCTTATTGTCGTTCTTTCTTTTTTCTTTCTTTCTTTCTTTTCAAAGAGAGAGAGAAAAGGTAGGTCACAAATAAAATCATGCTCTGACAGCGGGCACGTGGGGCATGTGGTGTATATCTGTATACCCAACCTTTGGATGACTCTTCATTCTTAGTTAGGACGGGGCGGTTTCGCCGAGGTATTGGCAGTCTTTGAAGCATTAGCCAAATTATAAAAATAAAATAAAAATTAATATTCAACCCCTTCTAATTACAAATCATACAAAAATCATACAAGCCTGAACCACAAACCTCTTATCCAAATCAATCCTCTTGATAATCCACACAACAACATCAAAAGGAAATGGGCCCCTCCACTCCACTGATGAATCATTCTCCTCATACTTCTGTAGCTGTCATGGGACCACCTGTTTCACAATCTGAACCAGTGCCAAACTGATTCACACATACCAACAGTTACTGAGCCAAACTGCACATTCAAACGATAAGTGCAGCAACAACCTTTCAGTCCAAACATGAGACATCCCAAACTGAGGGCTGAGGTGTTGGCCAAAGTACTGTAATGCCAGATATGGATTGTGTGATCATTATACCTTTGGGCCCAATCAAAGGGTAAGGTATGCTGAGGAAGTAGAAGATGGAAGCAGGCAACAACTATATAGATTGCATAGCTCACTAGCAAGGGATCCTAAGTTGTCCTCTTAGGATTTCTCCCTTACTAGGTGAGGCTCCCTTCCTGTGTATATGTTAATAGACTTAGGATTTCCCCCTTGCTAGCCTCAGCTGCGTGACTTTGGTAACCTCAGTGAGTGCTACAGGAGTTGCCCTTACAGCAGCTACATCTATTGGATTGTCTAATCCACATACTATTCAACCTCTAAGTAAAAAGTCTTCAAAGATAAGACAATTTACATACAGAGCTCTATGAGAAATATTGATAAATCTGATAACTAAGTAGGGCTCTGTACTCATCATGTATGACACATTTGTCTTCATTCAAAGAGTCTACCTGAAAAGTTACCCAAGTGGACTAGATGGTGTAGTGGTTAACACCATAGCTATATATGCTATAGCCCTGGGTTCAAATCCTGGTCTGGCCATTGTTTTCATCTAACAACATTTAAGTATTTCTATCATACTCGTTACAGCATGCATTGAGCAGCTGTCAGGGTTCAGCTTGAAGTTCATTGTCAGTTGTTATTTCCTGTTTATGCCTTTCCATGCCTTGCATCTGCAGATTACATAATAAGTGCTGGGTTAGGGTATATAAGTTGTGACTGGTGTAATGATTACCCCTCAGCTTGATCTCTGAGGATTACTGCTATACCAGGTGAGCTCTTTATGTACTTATTACTAGTAGCCCTTGTATAAACTGAGGATTACCACTACACCAGGTGGAAACCCCCCTTATCAGCTCATTAATATTGGAGTATCTTGTTGTTGTGACCTTGTCAATAGTGTCACCCTCACAGAAGATCAAATTCCCCTTCAGACAACCTCATACGTCTTTTCCATTAGTTTCCACCTCATATCATGTCTAACCAAATCCCAGAGGGATATTGGGAGTCCCTGGGATTGCCCTCAGAAACTTGTTTATCACTCAGGCAAACCAAGTTGAACTTCTAAAGTGTCAGAATGAAGTACTTCAAGACCAGTTGAGGGCTATGCAGAGCAATATGACCAGTGCTGCCTCAGCCATAGCAATTGCAGCAACCTAGCACTTGTCTACCCACATCCCTGCACCTAGCCCCCCTTCTCATCACTCCATCAAGGTAGCTGATCCAGAGAAGTTTACTGGAGATAGGGCAGACACAGAAGGATTTATCTGCACTGTGAAACTCTCTATCACCCTTCAACCAGGAGCATTCCAAGATGAACAAACAAAAATGCTATATGCCCTCTCATTCATGTCAGGGGGCTTTGTAGCGACCTGGGAACAAAATAAGACCCAAGCTATCATTGATGGAACCTCTTCAATCAGTACCTTTGATGAATTTGCTAAGCAGGTTGAAGCAGCCTTTGGAGACCCTGATTGTGCCAGAACAGCCTGTACCAAACTCCATAACCTCAAGATGAAATCTTGCATGTTGGCAGACAATTATACTGCACAGTTTGAGATACTTGCAGGGAGAACAGGCTTTAATGATGAGGCACTAGAGGATGCCTATACATATATGAGGATTTTCAGTGACAATTCTAGACAAGATCCATGCACAACTGTTCCTCCCATCCAACCTCAAGGCATGGAAGGAAGCCACATGTCAGATTGATCACAACTATTGCCATCTTGTGGAAGTTAAGAAAGCACAAGCACCTCATGGCTCCTACCGTACTGTCCCAATCTACACTACAACTACTCCTGCCATGCTTACACCCAGTACTGCTATGCCCATGGATATAGATTCCAATTGATGATGGACCAAGACTCAGATATAATACAACTGTGGCAAGCAAGGCTATATTTCCTCAGCATGCCCAGAGCCCCACAAGGAACATGTCCACACAAACCTCACAGGAGCTGCACTTACAGACATGATCTCAGAGTCAGTAGCAGCTACTCTATATACTCATGAGGCAGCACAGAAGGCAAGAGTCCTGTAAGGGCAACTCCCTTAGTTATTCTGGAGGTATCTCACAGAGCTAAGCAGAGGAAATCCTAAGTTTATATTATTACTACCTAAATACAGCATGACCAGGGTTCTCACCTAAGCAGAGGAAATCCTAAGAGGAAAGTCTAAGGATTCCGCTGCTAGGGAGTCTCCCTCTATATATACTCTTTACCCCCCTTACATAAGTGGTCTGTGCGCTGATTTGTAAGCACCCATCCGGGTTTACCTGAGCCTACCTCCCAGTACCAAGTCCAGAGCCCAGGTACCTGGCTCTGGGCCCCTGTAGGGGATCCTGGACATCTAGGCTTATCTGTACATAGCACCCAATAGTGCTAGTTTTTTTTCTTTGAATTTCTTTTGCAATATTCACTTATTTTCGACTTTTGTCACTGAAATTGTGACATAAATATTATTCTGTTGGTATGTAAATGTAGTATCCAATAGCCTCAAATTTATGAGATTTTTCTCTTATTTTTCATGATTTTTTCAAGGCTACAATTGACTTTATTTTGTTGAGGCCCAACTGAAGAGTCCACAAATACCCACAAACTCAGCTGAGTTTGCTAATATTCCCACACCGGGTAACATGGGCGCTTAAATTAATCTCAGCGCGCAGTGTCCAGGTGCATAGCCTCAATGTTGTGCCAATTACAATGACACAGTCTCAGGGCTATGCTAGCTACTATAGCACAGGTATGGGGCTATGCAAGGCCTGACATGGCCTGAGTAAATAGACCAAAATAATGTACATATAAGGCATAAAAGGGTCTGTGTATGATCAAGGCTGTGCTGGATAATTGTCAAAGTACGATCAACCAAGCCTTGGTTCTCTCGGTCACAACGACCGAGGTCCGTTACTTACAAGTCTTAAAGATCACGTTCGGCTCGGTTCGGTTATATTCTACTTTACTCCATTCTATCCTTTTTGCTCGCTTTGCTTTGCTTTGGTACATGTACAGGCATGTATGCCCGCCTCCATTCTTTCTAGTACTTTCGCTCCACATATCCTCATCCTAGTTTCCATGTCTAATGCAACCCTGTTGCATATCTTAAACATTTCTCTTTCCCTATATAAGCTACCTATTATCCGTATGTATTCTTCATTCAGATAATTGACTTAGTTAGACATATGTCCTCTAGTTCTTAAGTCCCTTCGTCCACCACTCGGTTCCAACAACCTCGGTCACTAACCGAGTCCCACCTGAAATATAGTGGCTTGGCAGATAGATAGGCACAACACACAAACGTTGAAGCCAACGCCACATCAGCCTTCGGCTCATTGGACCAAGCCAAACCACCCGGACCAAGGGCGTGTTGTGCATGCACTTAACAGTATTATCTGAATCACCCATCTATCTGTTATTATACTACTCTCACAGTCATGCCCCCACATACTAGAGCTATAGCAAGAGGTGAACACAGGCAGCTCACCCCTACGGTCTTACAGCGAAGAGTGTGAGGAATGTCCTCTACCCCGCCTCTCTGCTTCAGTCATAACGCTTTGCCCTGGTCGCTCCATTCTCTTGGCTCTCCCTCACGATCTGCTCAAATCAAAGAGGTTATTGATGACGAACTGTATGAGCAACAAGGCGATGATGAACACGATAACAATCTGGACAGGAGCGATCACGAATCGGCCAGGCCTCCCGAGGCCACCGAACTGGATGACCCTCCTATTCCACAATTTACTCCTCCTCCAAGGGCCGCTTCCCCTCCCAGAGGTGCCCCTCAACCTGCTAACAATCGGGACCTCCTTGATGCGATCTTGGAGCTAGGTAGGACCACACGGCAGCAACGCCAAGATGGTCAGACCGCCCGAACTCAGGACCCAGACCCATTCGACGGAGCCGACCCAAAGAAGCTCAAAAGTTTCATCTTTATGTGCAATATGAACTTCCAGATGCAACCAAATTCCTTTACTGACGATAGGCAGAAGGTCAATTACATGATCTCCTACCTGAAAGGGACCGCGCTGGAATGTTTCAAGCCATATCTCACTGGTGATCCCCGAAATGAACCGAGATGGGCCACCAACTTGGATGGCTTCCTCGACGAGTTACAAATCAACTTTGGTTCCTGGGACGAACAAGCCGAAGCCGAGATTGCTCTCAAAAAATTAACTATGCACGAAAA
>QFEC01024100.1:0-11005 GCA_003316585.1 Gomphus bonarii | reverse complement strand
TTGGCTCAGTCCAATGAGCCAAGGTGGACATGGCATCAGCTTCAACATACTTGTGTTGCACCTATCTACCTGCCTGTGCCACTAGATTTCAGACTGATGCTCAATAGGGTTCCAAGAGGCTTGGTACCAAACGATTGGACTACTGACTTAGGGACTGATAGTGTATGTCTAACTTAGTTGATAATCTGAATGGAGAATACATACATGAGACTGATTACTTATATATAAAATGAGTTGCCATAAGATATGCAACAATGTTGCATAAGGCATGGAAATGAGAATGTAAGATATGGATGTAAGAAAAGCTAAAACATGAAGAGTGGGCATACATGCCCATACATGTACTGAGGGTAACTGAAACAAAGTGAACAAATGAAAAAGAATATAATGAAGTGGAATGTACTGAACTGAACTGAACGTACTTATAAGACTTATGGGTCTGTAATTTGTAATATGGTATGTGGGAACTTCAGTTGGTATGACTGAGTGAACCAAGGCTTGGTAGATCATACTTTGACATTCTTTTTTCTTGTTATTCTTAGTTTTACTTCAGTTTTCCTGTCTCTAAGTCACATACTACACACCCAATGAGGCAGATGGCCTTGGTGAGTACATATATGAATGTACTCCTTTTCCTTTTTCCCTTGCTTTGATTCAGTCTGGACCTTATTCATCTCCTTTTGTCTCCATTTCTCTTCTATTCCCATTGACTCCACTCTCTCCATAACTCCAGGCTAACTCCCTATCTCCATTCCATTCCCTCCATTCCTTAGCCACCCAGGCACCTATCACCCTGGGGCCAAATCCCCATAGTTGTTGAAAATGTAAACTAGTATAGAATGATGAAAAATGAACAGAAAGTTTCACTTTTTTTTGGAGGTCCTTCAGACTATTGAGGACTTCAGTCTCATGCACATATACTAACTAAAAGTATATGTGTTCTCTCTCTAGGTATTTTTCATGTGTTTTCTGCTATCTTAACTATATGGACTATGATTCTCTCTTATTTATAACACCCACCACTCCAAGATGCATTGAGCCTGTTCCTCGGCCATGGTGAGTCCCTCAGGTGAAAGTATATACCCAAGGTATTTGACTGAGGTTTGGTGAAAAGAGTATTTATCTTCTCAGGCATATATGTCAGGGTTCAGTTGGAGATCACTGTCAGTTGTTGTTTCTCGTTTATGTCCTTCTATGACTTTCCATAACCTTCTGGAACTTTCCATAATTTTCCATCACCTTCTATAACTTTCCAGGACCTTCTATCACTTTCCTTCACCTTCTAGAACCTTCCAGAGCCTACCAGAACCTTCTATGACCTTCTGTGACTTTCCACTAGGGTATATAAGTGTGACTGGTGTAACGGTTACCCCTCAGCTTGATCTCTGAGGATTACCGCTACACCAGGTGGGCTCTTTATGTACAGTATTTTACTGCTAGTAACCCTTGTATAAACTGAGGATTACTGCTATACCAGGTGGAAAACCCTCCTTATCAGCTCATTGATATTGGAGTATCTTGTTGTTGTGACCTTGTCAATAGTGTCACCCTCACACTCACCCTCTCTGGTTGTCCTTCATAGCTGCACTTTCCTCTATCCTTTATCAACATATATTACTTCCTGGCTTTGAGTCCTTTCCCATCCCAGTCCTTCTCCATGTATGGAACATTTTTTATAAGCATCTATTTGGTTTGATAAGTGGAACTATTTCTACTCACATTCTGTCTCACTTGCTAGAAATGCCCTCATGGCAGCTATATCACATGGACTAAGGGTGTGACTAGCTGTCCAGCACAAATATTCAGTTGGGAAGTTATATGTAGATTAAAGACATGCATGGGTGTGCTTTAGAATCTTCATCACCTTGCTTCAGTTTAATCAGCTGCCAGTTTTGGATCATGGATGTCCAAGCAGTAATGATCTTCAGGGAAAGTACATATAACTGCAAGGTTGTGACTGGTCAATGGTTCATCAGATTCTTGTATTCTCTGTCAATACATATGCAGTCTGCAATAGTTTGGCGTAAAGGCTTTTTTTAGTAATATGAAATGTTAGATGAAAAGAATGACCAGACTAGGATTTGAACCTAGGGCTATAGCACATATAGCTATGGTGTTAACCACTACACCATATAGTCTGCTTAGGTAACCTTTCAGGTTGACTCATTGAATGAAGACAAATGTATCATATATGATGAGTACAGAGCCCTACTTAGTTATCAGATTTGTCAATACTACTCATAGAGCTCTGTGTGTAAATTGTCTTATCTTTGAAGACTTTTTACTTAGAGGTTGAATAGTATGTGGATTAGACAATCCAACATGAAATTCAATGCCCACTTGCGGATTGATGGTGCTATCCTGGCAGCCAACAAACATTCTTGCCAATATCTAGTATTAGATACAAGCTTTCTCACATATAATCCAATACTGTCACTATAAAAACAACTGTTCCCTAAAATTCTATCATAAAATTCTATGTCTCATATCTTATGAATCCCCACACCGTGTAGGAAGTGAAAGATCTATTGACAGATGAGTTGTCTACCTGAGCTGCAGAAATCCTTTGGACTCTCATTTTCCCCAGAGATGACCACAGGTCCCCCAATGTCTCTGATGAGCATCAGGGGCTTCAATGACTCACTTTTTAGTCACTCTACCCCAACTATTAGGCCCGGGAAATTCAAAGTAAATTTTACGCACGATGTTTACCAGACCCTATAGAACTTCATTACAATACATCTTACATAGGTGATTGTGAAGTCAGGCTCGCTGAGGCAAGTTGGGAGCAGATGTAAGATGTTGGAAAAATGAATTGGTAAAGGTCATTTCGAACAGAGGTGTGTCAAGGTACGTGTTTGAGATTGACCAGTAATAATGACTGTTCTCTTTGCCAGCATTTTCATCCCGATCATTCTCATGGAAGACGGCTAATCCCGGTCAAAGTTCTATACCAGGGTCATATGGATGAGAAAGTGTGCCCCTCAAATTGCTTGGAACTATTTCCCTGCCTCTGCTGTAAGCACCAAATGACCCAACACCACAAAACCAATTCTCTGCACAATCGGATGGGATAGATATGATATCTGCTAGTCACTGTGGCCTTGACTACCATACACAACTCACCCTCTTCGGTCACCCTTCCTAGCCGCACTGTCCTCCATCCCTTATCAACGTACAGCTCCCTGTCTTTGGCTACTGTTCCTAGGGTCCTTTCTCACCCCGGTCCTTCTCCATGTACGGAACGTATATTATCACCATCTAGGAGGTTGGATCAGAGGGACTGTTTCTATTCACATTCTGTCACACTGGCTAGAAATGCCCTGATGGCAGCTATGTCATCCACGGACTAAGGTTGTGTGACTAGCGTCTCAGAGCAAATAGTCGGTTGGGAAGTTATATGTAGAATATTGACACATGGAAATAGTCATGCAGGTCTCTAGAATAATAACCGCGAGTGGGTCTCCCGGAAAGCAAAAGGAGTAGTGGTGCCTCACATGGTTGAACTTCACTCACACAACAAGATTCTAGCGCTAGTATTGATTTCCCAAGCGGTCGCTGCCACCTCGCACACTCTTCTCTTTCGACCCAACTCACGTAGTCGACGTCAGTCCCAAGCAGAAACTTTTTCATTTGAACCTATAATCCATGTCAGTCCCCGGAATCGTATCTCTCATTATTGGGAACACCTTCAGTGAGTTTTATGAGGATGAATACAATATATCAGAGAGCCAACCACTAGTCATGTTTCTGTTTCAGATACCCAGGGTGGTGATGTGGTTATCCAAAATACAGGGGCACCACGTAATGCCATTGCCTCCATACTCAAAACAGTGTAGATCTCTCGCCGGATCCTTTAGCGTTATTACTCAAACCTGCAGAGCACGCATCCTATGACACGCGGTACGGCGCCGAAGGTGACCAACCCCAGGGGTGCATGGAAGACACCCGTGTGCAGATATTGGCCGATCTAGAAGCCTGGGCGCACGATCCTGCCACTCCAAACGTCTACTGGCTCAACGGCCAGCTCGGTGCAGGGAAAACGAGCATCGCTCACACCTTTGCGAACGTCTAGATGCGAAAAACAAGCTTGGGGGCAGTTTCTTCTGCTCTCGCTCAGGATTGAACAATGCACGTCGCATCATCCCTACGGTTGCCACAATGCTTGTTCGATCTAACCCAAAGATCCGATCGGTCATCCATAACGTCCTCGAGAACAAACCTGACGTCCGCGATCTAAATGATCTGTCTGAGCAATTCCGCTCCCTGGTCGTGAATCCTGTCAGGATCGCTACTGAAAACGAACATGGGGTTTATTATATTATCGTCATAGACGCGATGGACAAATGCTCGGCATCGGGGATAGTAGCAAAGTTCATCAAGGCTATCCTTGATGGCGTGACCGGTGTTCCTCTCAAAGTCTTTATTACCAGCCGACCCGAGAGCTGGATTAAAAGGGTTTTTCATGCCCACGCCCGTCGCGTTGATTCGTTTGATAGGACAGTCTTCATTGAAACATCTCTGCAGGAGGTGACACAGGACGTCGTACGAAATGATATTCGCACATATCTCCAAAATTCGTTGACTGAAATTGCCGCGATGGATCTATTCTCGCCGGGATTGGCTGAGTGGCCTCCAGCGGATGAGTTTAGAATTCTTCTCGATCTGTCCGCAGATTTGTTCATTTATGCTGCGACGGCCGTTCGTTATATCGGTGCGATAAATCAAGACAATCGGGCTCGGTTGACGGAGATCACCCGACTTGGTTCTAATCTCATCTCTCCGCCCCATACTGCACCGATCGACACACTCTACCAGCACATTGTAGATCTGGCCTTTCACCAGCCAGCCGGGAGCGGAAGCTCCAACGTAAATGATGTATTAGCTGCCGTGGTCTGTTTTCAAACACCGCTGTCCATGGAGCACATCGGATCGTGACATTCAACTTGCCTTGTTGCCATTACAATCTGTGGTTCATGTCACCGAGAGTAGTCCCGTCACCATTTTTCACGCCTCGTTTCAAGAGTTCGTTGTCAATCCAAAACGTTGCTTTAGGCATAGCATTCATGCTTCCGATACCCACCACAAACTCACCCTCAAGTGTTTCGAGAGGTTGAAATCGTCTCTGCGGCATAACATCTGCGATTTACCCGGTCGTGCCATAGGTACACTAGCTCATGAAATCCCCAATCCTGACCTTATTTCTGAGACTCTCCGGTACTCCTGCTTGTACTGGGCCTCTCATCTTATAGAGGCTCTTGCATTCCCACCTGCAGACACCGTACTCATGCTCAGTGAACTTGGCACATTTGTCGATACACGCTTATTGCAGTGGTTTGAGTGTCTCAGTGCGTTTGGAGAGCTTGGATCTGCGCTGAAGTCTCTCAGCATGGCAAAAGAAGCCACCTCGGTTAGTAGTTGACACGATAGAGGAGTTTGGCTCACCATTTCCCCAGAAATACTTCAAGACCGATGCACACTACGGGTTGCTACTCGAGGATCCTCGTCGTTACCTACAGATGGCGTTTGAGGGGATGGAACATTGTTGCCTCAACACGTATGGCTCAGCGCTCGCATGGATCCCTAAACGAGGGTTGATAAGACACCACTATCCGACATTGTTCGGTCACTTACCTAGAGTGGTGGTGGGTATTGCGGAGTCATGGGGATCATCCGAGCATGTCATGGCACACCCTTCCACTGTATTCTCCGTTGCATTCTCGATTGAGGGGACACATGTTGTGTCTGGGTGTGAAGACTCTTCAGTTCGTATCTGGAATGCTACTACGGGGGAGATTGAACGCATACTAGTGGGGCATTCAAAACCGGCGTGGTCCGTTGCCTTCTCGCCTGATGGGACACAAATCGTGTCTCGCTCGGCCGACCACTCGATTCGAATTTGGAATGCGAGGACAGGGGAGGTAGAGCATATCCTCCGGGGACATTCAGATTCGGTCACAATGGTTGCCTTCTCTCCTGATGGAACAACTGTTGTCTCTGGCTCTTACGACACCACTGCTCGGGTATGGGATGTCACGACAGGGGAGACGAAGCGTATACAAAAATTTATTTCGCAGGTGTTGTTCGTTGCCTTCTCGCCCGACGAAAAACATGTTGTTTCTGGCATGCGTTACGACACTGTTTGCATTTGGGATGCCACTACGGGGACAGTTGGGCATGTTCTCGAGGGACATTCAGACTCTGTAACCTCGGTTGCCTTCTCATGTGATGGTACACGTCTAGTGTCTGGCTCTGATGACCACTCAGTCTGTATTTGGAATACGGATACCTGAACATTAGAGCGCATACTAGAGGGACATACAAATACAGTGTGGTCTGTTGCATTCTCTCCCGATGGTACACGAGTCATGTCTGGATCGTGGGATGGCTCAGTCCGTATCTGGCATGTTGCTTCGTGAGAGACAGAGCGTGTATTCAAGGGACATATGGGTAGAGTGTGCTCTGTCGCATTCTCGCCTGACGGGACACACGCGGCATCTGCGGCAGTTGACAGTTTAGTCCTGATTTGGGATGTGATGAGCGACTCGGAGACAGAACGCAGGGCGGTCATAGATCGGCAGTCCCTGCCACATGTCAGTGCAAGCGTGTTTTCTGGTTCGCACCCGACAATGGCTCGCTTTTGGAAGACGATCAGGGGAAAGAAAGAACAGGCACTCGAGGGTCATTATGACTGGGTGAATTCAGTCACATTCTCGCCTGATGGCACACGTGTCGTGTCTGGGTCGTCGGACATGACCGTCCGAGTCTGGAATACCACTGGGGAGATCGTGCATGTCCTCAGGGGTCATTCAGGACCGGTGGAGTCAGTTGCTTTCTCGCCTCATGGGAAATACATCATGTCTGGATCATGGGACACCTCAATCATTCTCTGGAAGACAGCTACTGGAAAGGTAAGGCGCAAACTGAAGGAACATCCAGGTTGTGTGAGGTCCGTTGCATTCTCGCCTGACAGCAGACGTGTAGCGTCGGGCTGTAATAACGGCTCTGTCCGGATATGGCATGTATCTCGAGGGAAAGCAGCGCATATTCTCACGGGCCATTCAGAATGGGTGCACTCTGTTGCCTTCTCGGACGATGGATCACGTGTCGTGTCTGGGTCGCGCGACCACTCACTCAGGATATGGAATACGACTAGCGGAGCGATAGAGCATATACTAAAGGGAAATTCATCTTGGGTAACCTCCGTTGCGTTCTCATCTGGTGGCACACACGTTGTGTCTGGCTCGAGGGACGGCTCAGTCCGTATTTGGGACACTACCGCTAGTGTTTCAACACCACTACCGGAACATGGATCCTTCCAATTCCCAGATGGAAGCAGAGTCACTCATGTCTTCCCTTGTCATTTTCATCTATTCCCTCCCGGAGTGCCGCAGATCTCCATCTCACCAAGTCTAGACTGGATTCTCACTGACTTGCCACTGCAATCTTGTTGGATTCCCCCTGAATTCCGCAATTTCAATACGCATACCTTCTCTACCTCCAAAGTGTGCTTTGGATATCCATCAGGTCACATTTTCATAGTTGATCTCATGCCTATGCCTCAGTAGCATAACATAGTACAACTAGAGATTGGGTTATAAGAGGTTTACCGAATATACTAGTGTTTTTTTTAATTCATCTCGATAACCTTTAGTGGTTGTTAAACCCAAAAGGGGTGTTTAGCTTGGTCATCCTGGTTAAGTAATCTTTTTGTTGGAAAATATAAAAGGTATTTTTTATTTAGTTTTATTATTGCGTGCACTCGCGCACTCGCGCGTACATTCATGTCACATATGTGACATCACTCCTTAGTATAGTTTTCCCACTCCTACGATGTATAAGTAGTTTTCCTAGTTATCTGAACAATCAAGGTGGTTTCAGCCCCCCCACGACCACATTGAATGGCATGCTGGTTTATTTCGAGACGTGACTTGTGTTTATGTCGCATATTCTGTGTTTTGTGTCTGGGTGTATTGCATATTGAGTTCACGCTTTTCCTTGTTTTCTCAAAATGTTAACACTTTTCACCTTATCAAGTAATCCCACTCAGCTTATTTGTTAAGTCCAAATTGCTGGATGTTGGTCTGAGGCTATTTACAAGAGGTCTGAGCTGTCTAAGTTGAACCAAGGTTGTCACAAGGTACAGAGTCAAAGGGCCTTAGCTTCAACTTATGTGTTACACCCTCCCAAGTTGTCTTGTCCCTGATTTCAGAGTAATGTTATAGAGAAAGATTACAGAGGGAGGTTTGGAGGTAACAAGAGGAAGACTAAATCAATATTCAAACTAATAAACTAGCTATGAAGGTATGGAGGTTTATATACATGTGGGGGCCTTTGTCAGGGGATAACCCGTTCCAAGCCCTGAGCCAAGTCTGAACCAGCTTGGCCAGAAATACACCAAATGACCAAGGTTTTTGGCAAAGACAAACCTTCAGCACCTTTGGATCCACTGAACAGCTCAGCACTTACCCATGAAATTCCTGAGCCAGAAACCAAGACTTAAGGTGGGGTGCTGAGGACCAAGGAAGGCTGAGAAGGGATCCACTCAACCCAAGGTCAAGTCACTTAGACTGAGGAGAGATACCTTGGTTCAGGCCAACATCCTTAAGGGCTGAGTACCTGAGCCTTGGCTTGGGTCCTGGGAAATTGGCTCCAGGGACATTGAGTATTTATAGAATGGGTGTGCATACTGTTGGGCCCAAGAGAGCGGCAAGGTATGTTGAAGAAGTAGAACATGGACAATGGGTATATAGGTCAGATGGCTCACTAGCAAGGGACCCTAAGTGTTCCTCTTGGGATTTCCCCCTTGCTAAGATGAGACCCCCTTTACTGTACATAAGATGGTCTTTAACTTATGATTTCCCCCTTGCTAGTGCTGCATGATATTCCATAAGTGCAACAAGGGTTGCCCCTACAGCCTTGTATTTAAGAAGAACAATGTAGTCCAAAGTGGAAGAAATATTACAATGGACTCTGGAATTACTACAAGGGGGGAGCACATCATATGGAGCAATAGAACATACTAGAAGGTGATACAATTAATGATGGAGGTGGTGAAGTGGAGATCTGTGTATCAGGGGCAACATGGGGTCATGGGATCCAAAGTTATCCTTTGACTTGGATATGAATTCAGAGTAATCATCTATCCAGGAGAGGTCAATGTCAAAGAAAAGGGTGGGTTCAAACCAGTCTAACACAGTTCCTTTTAGGTATAATAGTACATAGGTAACATTTGCACTATCAGATGAAAAGGTGTCAGGATGGTCTCAAAAATTTAAATTACATTGAACCAGAAAAGACTGGAGTTTGTAACTGTCAGAGCCATTGAAGGTGTCTGGTTCTCAGACCTTGGTCTGAGGTGAGGACTTCTTTGGTGATGAAAAGTTATGGGCTAGCAACAAAGAGTGAGAGTTCACAATATACTGTTAAGTCTGGAGTCATGGACATGGTGTCCAAAGATTCTTGAATGGTCTGAGCCATTGAGGTTGAACCAGGGTGCAGAGTCATAGGGGCTTGGATTCAACTTATGTATTGCATCCTCTCATGTCATCTTACTCTTGTATTTCAGAGCTGACATGGAGGTGTTATGGAGGGAGTTCACAGAGGTAACAAGGAGGAGTGTTAAATGCTATGAGTTGACTTAACCAAAATGCAAGTTCTATTGAGGTTCAGTTCAGGCCAATGTACAAAGAACAGATGTGACTTGGCTTTAATCTATTTGGGTTGCACCCACTCTATTACATGTCACTGTATTTCAGATGGGTCCCAGTAAGTTTAGCTGAAGTGTTTGGGACCAAGCAAGTGGCCATACTTAAAAGGGGACATGGGGACTTTAGTTTAATTTCTGACTGCAGTACATACATGAATAGAGACAACTTAAATACTAAACTAGAATAGGGATAAATGACTGGACTAAGGAATGGGGAGTAAGGAATGTATCTAATAAGATGTGGAGACAGGGGATGTATGACCATACAGGAACTGAGGTTACTGAACCAAGGTTTGGATGTATGTGAGGGACTTGTGATAATGTTAAGAACGGGCCGAGTCGAGGTTCTTGCTTATACTCGAGCAAGGTTGTAACTTCAGGCAAGGTTCAGAGTAGGGCTTGGCTTCAGCTTATGTGCTGCACCGTCCAGATCTCGTAGGTTCCCTAATTTCTGAGGGTGAGGTCTAACTGAAGCTTGGGGTAATCTTAGTTGATTTTCTGACTACAGAACTACTAATTTACATATGCATTATATACAAGATTAGTATTCCCAATTAGTCAGAAGATTTCAAATCAAAAGAACAAGGGGGTTTCCAGAATGGGAATTAAAACAAAGGCAAGGTGAAACATGGATGAGTAAGGATAAGGTTTGGGCAAAGTTGTTACAAAGATTGTTGTGCGAGGCAATAGAAATTACCTGAATAGGAAAACATATCATGAGCGGAATTGTGAAGCAAATGAACTGAAGCAAGGTCTAGAACTAGGATGAGAAATCAATGGGGACTGAGCAGGGTTTCCGAAATAAGAAAGAGAACACTTAATCATGATTGACTAAGCGAATGGGGATCTCACGAGGTGAGATCCTAACAGACTATCAAAAACTGGTACCTACTCCCCTCATCCCAGAGCTAATAAACCAACTCAAAGGAGCTAAGTACTTCACAAAGCTAGATGTTCGGTGGGGCTACAGCAATGTTTGGATCAAGGAGGGTGATGAGTGGAAGGCTGCCTTCTGGACAAACCAAGGACTATTCAAACCAGTGGTAATGTTCTTCAGACTCACCAACAGCCTGGCTACATTCCAAATGATGATGAATGACATTTTTCAAGATCTCATCATGGAGGGGGCAGTCTGTGTGTACATTGATGACATCCTCATCTACTCAAAACATTGGCTGAACACCAAAGAATCATGTGCTGAGTACTAGAACACCTCTGAGAGCACAAACTCTATCTTCTAAAGGAAAAGTGCAAGTTTGAGCAAACATGAATCAAATACCTCAGCCTCATCATCTC
>QFEC01024095.1:0-21155 GCA_003316585.1 Gomphus bonarii | reverse complement strand
CCCTGGTTCAACTTCAACAGCTTGACCACTCTATAAAACCTACAGAAAAGATGTTTTGACCCCACTTAACATTAACCCTGCTTTTGGTCCTTAATATTAAGTGTTAAGTCTGGAGTCAGAGATGTCTTGTCCAGAAGGTCTGGAGTAGTTGAACGGTTGGTTTCAATCCAGGGTGCAGAGTCGAGAGGACTTGGCTTCAACTTATGTGGTGTGCCCTCTTGCATTGTCTTGTCCTTGAATTTACGGGTTGTGGAGTGGAGTTGTGGAGTGAGAATGGAGGTAACAAAGTAAGACTAAATTGATATTCAAACTAGGGAACTAGCTACGAATACATGGAGGTTTATGTAAATACATTTGGAGTGTGAGATTAATATGAAGCAGGGTCATCCAAATGTGGAGGAGTTACTATACTAGGATGCAGGGATACTAAACGAGAGATGGGGTCATGTGGAACTATAGAACATACTAGAAGATGACATGGAAGGTAATAGAAGGAGTGACATGGAGGTCCATGTATTGGATTGATTACATGAGGGAAAGGATGGAGATGGAGTATGGAGTATGCAGAGGTCATGTGGAGGTTGTCCATGGAACGGAGTACAACGGAGGATAGGGATCTGTCTGGAGGGCTGAGATTGATCCAGAGGAGCATGGAAATGAATGATAAATGGGCGCTAAGGGCAGAGATTTGTTGGAGGACACCTAGGATCTAACAGTACCTCCCCATTAAAGGCCAAGCCTTGAGGCCACAGTCATTAAGATGGAAGTTGCCATGGGAAAGTAGGTTAGCGCTGGACTGGAGTAGGTATATAAGGATGTAGTGTTTCTGAATTTGTTCAAGTACGCTCATCACCCAAGGCTCAAAAAACAATGAGCAACTTAGATGACATCATGGCCCAGATCCATGTGCTCATGGAGCAATACAACGTGGGAGTGGCAAAGAAGGAGATGGAGGTGGAAGTGGAGCACCAGCAGAAGGTGGAGGTGGAGGCTGAGGCTGAATGCCTAAGAAAAGCGGAGGAGGAGGCAGAGCGCATGAAAAAGGTGGAAGAGGAGGCAAAGTACCTAAGAAAAGCAGAGGAGGAGTAGAAGGCACAAGAGGAGGCAGAGAGACTGCACCTCAAAAAGCACAAGGTGGAGGAGTGGGTGGCCCATGAGGCTGCATGCCTTGCAGAGGTCAGTGGTCCTGCCAGGGACCCTAACATTATTGCAGAGGTGCTGTTTCTGGGGGAACTCTGGGTGCGGGAGCTCTGCAAAGCCAAAGAAGCGGAGCAGAGGCAACACCAGGAGCTAATTTTGGTAGATGGGGAGAAGAAGCAGCATCAGCAGGAACAGGATACCCTGTGGAACACCCACAATGCCTGGCTGAGCAAGCAGGCCAGAGATGCGAGGGAGGTGGGTCAACAGGTGAGTCTTGGACCTTTTGAGGCCACCCGTCTGTCGTACATCATTAATGACCCTGACACATATCAGATGGTGGGGCCGGAGATCTGCATGAAGTGCAAGGAGTGCCAGAGGCACGGGGGAGAGTGTGCATAGCCGTCCATGGGGAGGGGCATGTCTTGCTCCTGCTGCGTGGAGTGGAAAATAAAGTGTGTCCTGGTGATGGAGGTAATTGCAGACCCAGAGGGTTGATAAATGGTGGGTGACTTGGGGGAGGGGTCCAGAGTGAGTGGCTCTGGTACATCACATGAGAAACAGAGGGTGCAGGTGGACTCTGAGGAACTGGAGGTTGAAGGTGGAGGTGTCCTTGCAACCTGGCCTGGACTCCTGGATGGAGGAGATGGGTCCATTGATGCAGATGTTGGTGGTGGGGATGACAAAGATAGCCACAGAGTTCCAACAGTTCAATGACCACGAGGATGAGGCGATACAGTGGGAGTTTGGAGACAGAACGGAGGAGAATCTGGAGGTGGACCCAGAGGAGAATCTGGAGCTGGAGCTGGTGGTTCCAGATGACTTGTTCAGGGTTCAGACTTGGGTCAGGGAATGTATTTTTTTAATGATGTATAACTTAATGTAATATTTTATTATTATTTTTGAGCTTGAAAAATCTAAATCAAGTGTTAAGTGAAGGGCCAAGGTCCTGGTTTGTTAGGATAAGACTTGTGAAAATCTGAGATGACTTCAGATGCATTGCTAAGTTCAAATGTGGGGAGCCAGGAGGTTTTGACCTCCATGCTCTTGTATCCAAACCACTTGACCAAGTATAGTAAGGGGCAAGCGCAGTGTCTGTCGACCTTGGAGTCGAGGACTTTGGAGATTTCATATTCGGGTTCACCATCAATAATGATGGGGGGTTGAGGTGGAGCAACTCAATTAGGGAAGTTGTTGGGCATGGATGGTTCCAGCATGGAGATGTGGAAGATGGGGTGTATCACATGCATGTTATCTGGAAGTTGGAGGGTGAAGGAGATGGAGCTGACTTGAGCAATGATCTCAAAGGGTCCTAGATATTTTTCAGATAGTTTCTTAGAAGGTCTAGTAGTGTGAATATTATCTGATTTGACAAAAACTTTGTCACCAATCTTGAACTCCAGAGGTAGAGTCCAGCAGTGGTCCGCAGATGCGGAGTACTGTTGTTGGGCATCAGCGATGATTTTACGGAGTTCTTGGTGGAGTTCTTCTAAGTCTACTGCAAAGTCTCTTGTTCTTGAGGAGGTGAGGTCTTGTTCAGAGTGTACAGTGATATTGGGATGGTAACCCTTGTTGGCAAAGAAGGGTGAAATGCTGGTGGTGGCATTCAGAGTGTTGTTGTACATGAATTCTGCAATGGAAAGGAGGTCTGATCAGTTATCCTGTTGGTAGTTGCAATAGACTCAAAGGTATTGTTCCAGTGTCTGGTTCATCTGTTTGGTTTGTCTGTCGCCTTCAGGGTGGTATCTGGAGGTGAAGTGGAGCTTCATGTCAAGAGCCTCTCCAAGGGATCGAAAGAAGGAGGATATGAATTCTGTACCACGGTCAGAGGTAACGTGGGATGGAACTCCATGTTTGGAGAACATGTGGAGTACAAAGAGTTTTGCAAGTACCAGAGAATTGATCATGTCAACGGTGGGGATGAAGATGGTTTGCTTGGTGAGTCTGTCGACAATGATGAGGATGGTGTCATGTCCAGAGGATGGTGGAAGTTTTTCTATAAAGTCCATGGAGATAGAGTTCCAAGGATGTTCAAGGATAGGGAGTTGCTTGAGTAGTCCATAGGGGCAATGTCTCTGTGACTTAGAGCACATGCAAATATTACAAGACTTAATATAGGACTTAATGGAGTTACAGAGCTCAGGCCAAATGTAGTCTCTATGGATGAGTTTGAGTGTGCAGTTTTGTCTGAAATGTCCAGATATAGGGTGATAATGCTTGTCTTGTAGTACATGGAGTTGAAGGTCACCAACATCAGGGATGTAAATGTGTTTGTCCAAGAGGAGGAATCCTTTGGAGTCTACGGACCAACATCCTGTGGGATTGTCAAGGTGGGCAGAGGTAATGGAGTCAGAGTGGAGAGCGCTTTTAATGTCCAGGTGCAACCTGTTGATGTCCATGACCATAGCAGTATGGAGTGCTGGGAAGCACAAGGATGTGGCATGGAGTGAGGAGATGAGTTGTTTGGAGGAAAAATACTGGATGTAAGTTGGGCAGATTGATGGTTGCATAGTCGCTTCCTCCCTCTTTAGGGTAGACATCCCATTGTCTTGTCAGAGCATCAGGTTTAGCTCCAAATCATCCAGGACAGAAATGGATAACAAGGTTGAATTGAGAAAGGTATTCAGACCAACAAACTTGATGTCAAGTAAGGAATTTGGTTGTGGAAAAATATTCCAGGTTTTTGTGGTCTGTAATAAAGTCAATTGCTTCTGAGGAGCCTCAAGGTAGTGATGCCAGCACTTGAACACTTCGAAAATTATGAGCAGTTCCTTGTCGTGGATGTTGTAGTTTAGTTCCAGAGGTGTGAAGGTCTGGGAGTGGAAGGTGATTATGTGAATATTGTTGTCAATCAGAGATATCATCAATAGGATGGCAGCAAGTGCGTAGTCAGAGGCATCGGTTTTGACAATGAGTGGGGACCCAGGAATCCAATGGGTGAGCATGGGAGTGGTTGTGAAGGCCTTTTTCAAGGTTTCAAATGAACTCCAGCATGCATCCATAAAAACCCACAGAGTGTCCTTGTGGATCAAACGAGTTAGCGGAACAGTAAGATTGAAATAATTGAATATGAAACAGCAATAGAAGTTTGCAAATCCAAGGAAGGAGTGCACATCTTTGACTTTTCACAGTTCAGGCCATTCGTGAATGACTTTGACCTTGTCATCAGCCATGGTGAGGCTGTTAGGTGAGAGGATATATCCAAGGTATTCAATGGTGTTGATGTGGAAGAAGCACTTGTCTGCACGTGCATACAGGTGGTTCAACCGGAGTCCATCTCAAATGTGTCCTGTGTTGGTCTAGGTTAGCGAAGTATACAAGGATGTTGTCCAAGTAAATGAGGAAGGAGACGTCGAGGAGGTCAGAGAAAACATTGTTCATGAAGTGTTGAAACACTGCAGGAGAATTGAAGAGTCCAAAAGGCATTACACACCACTCAAATGATCCGTATCTGGTTCTGAAAGCAGTTTTCCATTCATCACCTTCTCGGATTTGAATGAGGTAATAAGCATGTCAGAGATCAATTTTGGTGAATATCCGGGCCTTACACAGACTATTGAGGAGGTCCGTAACTCTGGGGAGCAGATAGTAGTTCTTTTTCATGATTTTATTGAGCCCTCTAAAGTCAATGCAGAGACAAAGAGAGCCATCCTTTTTATGGGCGAATAGGACCAGAGCTCCTCTGGGGGTCCTGGAGGGGTGGATGAAACCCATGGAGACATGTTCATCTAAAAATTCTCAAAGTGTTTTTAGTTCACTCTGAGAGAGGGAATAGATCGGACTGAAGGGAGGAGATGTTCCATCTTCAAGTTCAATCTTGAGGTCATATGGTCTGTGTGGAGCCAGTGTATTGGCTTTGGCCTTACTGAAAATGTCTGTGAAGTCATGATATTCTTCTGGAATACTGGTCATATCGACTGGAGCATCGTTTGAGTCTAACTTGTCGGATGTTGTAATCAATAGTTGGAAGGTTTGTGTACCGTCCATTTTGGAGATGCGGGCAAATGCTGCTGCATTCACCAATGTGATTTTAGGAGCAACAAGTTGAGACAGAGATGGAGATGGAGATGGAGGGTCAGATGAGTGCAGAACTGATGTTGCTGGCTCAGGTGGCACCATAGACTCAGCTAGAGATGGAGAACTGAATGTAATACTGCTCAAAGCCCATTCAATCAATGGATTGTAGCAGATGAGCCAGTTGTGTCCAATAACTGCAGAACAGCTGGAGTCTAGTGGAGTTACGAAAAACATATCGGAGTGTTCCTCCCCCTTAGGGAATTGAACTGGAAGGTTGACTGCCTTGTGGATGACTAAATTGGTCAATCTGTCAAACAACCAGAGCGGAATTAGGATGATATCGTAGGTGTGAAGTTGGTGATTAGATGCAAAAATGGAATCTAGGAAACAATGAGTTGATCCAGAATCAATAAGCATACTGATGGTTTTATTAGGAGTTAATTCAGAGGTGAGATATATAGTCAAGGAGTTTGGATTGGAAAGAGTGGACATGTTGAGACGTAATTCCATTATTGCACTGCGAGGATCAACACAGCCCTCAGCTGGTGCTGGAGTCAGAGGGCTGCTTAGTTGTTTTTTGACTCCATTGCAGACTTTGCATTAGATTTCCTTTTGTCCGATGATTTGCTGTCTGTCATGGAAGTGGCTCATCCCTTTGCAGTGGAGGAAGTTGATTTGGGACATTCCTTGGCTATGTGATCTGTTCTGCCACAGAAGAAACAGAGGTTCTGCTCAAAGTGGCATTGTTGCTCCTGTTGAGTCAGTTTACCATCTTTTCCTAGTTTTGACACTAGGTCTGGATTCTTCTTGGTGGAGTTTGAGGTGTTGTTGCTGTTGGAGGTGGAGTTTCTGGATTTGTTGCCATTATTGTTGTTTGATATCTTCTTGTTGTCATTAGAATTTGTCAACAGTGTGGCAGGGTTTTTGCCCTTGTCTTGGTGGCAGTCCAAGGTTTTGTTTGAGTTGTTTTCTCAAGCGGCTTCAGAGCACCGTTCCCAGTAGCAGGCATCAATGGACTAGGTGAGGGATCAAAGCTCATGCAATGTGCTGGGTTTACCAACACAGGCCACTTCATCCTTGATCCATGCCAGAAGTCCATTGTAGAACTGGTGGTGGAGTGTGGCATCTCCCCAATAGACGTGTGTGGCGAGGCGGTTGAACTCAACCAGGTATTTGGTGACTCAATGCAAAGGGTTTTGAGATTGGCTTCTGCTTTGCCAATGGGGTCATGTGGTCCAAAATTATCTTTCAACTCAGACACAAATTCAGAGTAATCATCTATCCACAAGGGGTCGATGTCATAGGAAAGGGTGGGGTCAAACCAGTCTAATGCGGTTCCTTTTAGGTAGGACAGTACATAGGTGACCTTTGCACTGTCAGAGGAAAAAGCATCAGGACAGTCACAAAAGTTTAGATTACATTGAACCAAAAAGGGCTGGAGTTTACAACTGTTGAAGCCATCAAAAGTGTCCAGTTCATGGGCTTTGGTCCATGGTGAGAACTTCTTTGGCAATGACAAGTTGTTGGCCAGCATGGTGATGGCCTCAGTGAGGTTGGGGACATCATTCAAGTTTGATGACGATGCTCTCAGAGGATTTGGGGCCAGGAATAGATTTGATGGAGATTGTGGAGGGTTGTGATCAGAAGGTGTGTTGGGAAGATCTGGCATGTCCAGATAAAGTGCTTGTATGGGGTTTTTGGGAACAAGTGGGGTTAGGGGTGAGTGAGTACTCAGGAGCATGGCTGGGACGTTAGGTACATTGCATATGGATGCTTGTGAAATGGTTCCAAGGGTACCAGCTTGTAGATTACTTCAAGTGCTACATTTCATAGACAATGAAGAGTGAGAGTTCAAATATACTGTTAAGTCCAGAGTCAGAGACATCTTGTCCAGGAGGTCCAGAGTGGTCAAATGGTTGATTTTGAGCTGGGGTGCGAAGTTGAAAGGACTTGGCTTCAACTTATGTGTTGCGCCCTCTTGCATCATCTTGTCCTTGAATTTATGGAGTTGCGGAGTGGAGTTGTGGAATGAGAATGGAGGTAACAAAGTAAGACTAAATTGATATTCGAACTAGGGAACTAGCTATGAATACATGGAGGTTTATGTAAATACATTTGGAGCGTGAGATTAATATGAAGCAGGGTTGTCCAAATGTGAAGGAGTTACTATACTAGGATGCAGGGATACTAAATGGGAGATGGGGTCATGTGGAACTATAGAACATACCAGAAGATGACATGGAAGGTAATAGAAGGAGTGACATGGAGGTCCGTGTATCAGATTGATTATGTGAAGGAAAGGACGGAGATGGAGTATGGAGTATGCAGAGGTCACGTGGAGGTTGTCCATGGCACGGAGTATAACAGAGGATAGGGATCTGTCTGGAGGGCTGAGATCGATCTGGAGGAGCATGGAAATTAATGATAAATGAGCACTAAGGGCAGAGATTGTTGTAAATTGGCAACTATTTCAGAATATATGCATATATTTTAACACTAAAAACCCCATATCTCCGTCACTTTCAACCCCATCACCATGATATTTTGCAGCGAGATTGAAGACTATTCAAAGTACATACACGAATATTTTCACGATTTTAGGAGCACATTCTGGCAGATACCACCAGCACGGCCACGTATCTTAACACCGAGACCCGCACCACCGTCCGGAATTGGTGGAGGCACAAGTCACTTGGCAGAAGCATTTTTTTGATATACATTCTATTTCTATATCCCCCTATGACTATGTTTTTCCCCTAAGTATTTTCCTATACCAAAAGTCCACGCAGTCACGCATACATCCCGCATGCGGCCGCATTAGGCCATCTTATTTTCAGCTTACCAACATTTTCCCATTTCCCTTAAGTACTCAAAATGTATCTAGAGTAAAACATAATTCCATTAGAATTCCATAGAGGAAAAGTCCCCAGGAATTATCCTCATACTTGAAAATCTCATTCACGCCGAACCAAAGGTTCAGCGCCAAACTTTCACACTTGCCTAATCAGGACTATCTCATCGTACACTCGTCATACAAGTTATTGGAGACCACAGCTATGTTCCCATAAGTTTCTACTTCATTTCTATATAGCTTTCATATTATTCTGAGTTGTGTAAGACTCACAATTCGCTGAACCGGCGCTTTGGTGCCCAGACCGGTTTCCTGGGACAGCGCCTAAGCGGAGGCAAACCCGGCAGTACAGTTATTCAGAGTAGTTCTGGAACATCTCCATATTTTCCCTATTGATAAATACGATTTAAATTCTCATAAAATCTGTTCCTTTTGCACCTATTTTGTCCCGCCATTTTTGGGATTTTACCATTCATATTATTCCCAGAAAGAATATACTTACAGGAAACCTAACCAGTAATTTGTTTCAACAGAGATTTGTTGGAGGAAACCTAGGATCTAACATTAAGCCTGCTTATGGATTTTAACACTGACTGAAATGGAGTGGTGAAAGTAATTACATTTTGTCTTAAATTGTTAAAGCTAAATACTACATGTGATAGGAGTAACATAAACTCAGTAATACATGCATAATGATGAGAAAATGAGACCAGAGGGGATAATGGTATATACCAATAATTTTGGGGAGAAAAAGATATTGGAACTAATGATACACATACTAAAGATGCTCCAGCTGGAAAAATGAAGCATTTTCATAAGGAGGATGGTTGGACAGACAAATCTGGTCCTACAACATATGCTGATAGTATGGGTGCTTTGATTTGTCCTAATTGAGCCAATCTTTTGAACTGTAGCATTTGGAGCTTTTGGACACAAGGGGAATTATATAGACAGACTAAAGGATTTATTTCATGTTGTTCTTGTATGTGGGGAGACTATTATTGCCCTCTGATGCAAAGATAAGAGGTACCATCTCGTGTGTACAGGACAGATGAGGCTGCATGATTGAATTACATAATGTTGGGCATTTTCATTGATGTTCTTAGTTTGGGAGTAATCAATCACGCAATTAGACTATGTTTATGACATTTGCCTTGAGCATCTATCAATGAGCACCTTGTTTAGAAGTGTTGAAGCATATGTATGTGTACACACAAACGCACGTGATCACTGACTAGCATTACATAATACCTCAGATCATCGCACCAATCTACTTTTTAGTACCTTCATACTCATTTGCATAATGAATCTACCCTTTACTGAGTTCATATCTAGTATGTAACCTCAACAAGAAGGTGTCCGAGTTAACTTTGGTCCAGAACAAAGGTCAAAGAAGCTTTGACCATACTGCTCATCATATCACCAGCTGGATCATACCTCTTTCAGCTGTGCCTGAGCAAGTTCTATGGTGAAAAACCATGCAGTATCCATCCAAGGCTCGTTTGGATTTTTGCCATTCCCCTCCCTCTCCTCCGTACAATTTCGTTCCGGGAATGTGACATCAAGTCTATTGACAATTCCGCATCTTCAGGGTATGAATTCCAGACAGAACTCCCAGGTGTGTTCGCCCATGGCAAGAACTGTGGCATTGAACTGGCGCTAATAACTCCACCATCCTTGCGCCACCATTTGATGAACCACACCGCAGCACGTCAGTAGTCTCATACTCCTCCATTTTGGAGCATTCATAATTTGGTCGCAAGACAGTCAAGAAATTCATAAACGTCCGAAGGGGGCGGGTGGAAGAGGGGAGAAGCGTCATGTAAGCGGGAGCTGGAAAAGGGCAAGTTTCTGGAAGAGCAGATAATTCTAAGCTCACGGTGGAGGTTCAGTACCCACAAACTGTACACAAGGTACGAAGCGAGTGTCTCCAGATCATACATGCCCTCTTTGATGCCAGCCATGTTGGGGAGTCAATGACTCAACATATACAAGGAGAATTTTCGAATGGAATACCAATTAGTGCCAGTTTCATTTATACTCCACAAAGAAGTGTACTGGTACGAGAATCAATTCCCAGACTCACTGTTGATCCCACCCCACTAGCATCCATGATCTAACTCTATATAAGTAAACCAGCAAAGAGGGAAAGAAGTTATTGAGGAGCATTTACTCGAGCATCTTGATATTACCCCCTGAGTGGATACCTCCTCAGGAAAATATAAAATAAAATAAAGAGGAAGACAAGAAAGATTTAAAAAACAATAATATTCACGACGTGAACTGACTAGTGTTCATGAGAATCGCATGGATACCGTTCAGTGTCATGTCGAGTGCGAGGTTCAATAGGCATTCTTCCCAGAGTACCTATACATGAAGAGAGGGAGAACAGTTAAAGTAATCTTATATAATACAAGTGGAAGAACAACAACTGATGAATGGAAATGTAATTCCAACCGGTGAATATGGATTCAAAATAAAATGAAGAAGAAAAGAAAAAAGGGGGGAGTAAGTGGTGTACCTTCAACAGATCATTGAAGCAGATTTTGTAGTTAGGATGCATCTCTGGCGGTTTCGCATATAGTCGCCCTGCATACTGCATAATGATCTTGGCAGGGGTTCCCATGAATCTGGTGATTCATCCAGCTACAAAATACCTACATAGTGTAATCAGAAACTGCAATTCACCAAACAGAGGGGACACAGCATACCCATACTGCCAGCTAAAGCAAGCTCATATGCGGGCATGTAAAATAGAACCACACATCTGTGCCAGGACCAACGCCCAGGTTCTATCAAAAGAAAAAGAGTCAAGAGTCCCCTGCACAGCCCGGCACCTCACCCACACCGAGCAACTTCTTACTCTCGTCAGCTTTGAAAATAGTATAGCAACTCATAAAAGTAGAAGAACAATTAATGTGTGACATGAATAGTAACATAATTCCGATGAATGAATATGGATTCAAAATAACACAAAGAAAGAAAGAAAGAAAGAAAGGAGGGGGGTAAGCAGCCTACCCTAACAGACCATCAAAGATTTTGTAGTTGCTTCTCTGGCAGTTTCGCATATAGTCGCCCTACATCCGCACTATAATGATCTCTACCAGTATGGCAATTCCCTCAGCTACAAACACCTGCATGGTGCAATCAGAAACTGCAATTCACCAAACAGAGGAGACACAGTGTACCCAAACTCCCAGCTCAAGCAAGCTGATATTCTGGTGCGTTAAGGAGAAATTCATATCAGTACCAGGTTCAATGAAGAAAAAGACTCAATAGTCCTCTGCATGCCCTGGTAACTCAAACACTTGGACATACCAAGTAACTTTTTATCCTCATCAGCTTTAAGGGATAAAATATTATAGAAACTATTCTATCCCACCAAAATTCTACCTACAAGTCAGCTAGAGTAAAAAGAGGAATAAAAATGTGCTTACATCTCAGCAGGCACCTGTGACTGAAAAATTTTTATGTCACTAATTATGTAAATCAGACACTGCCAATCTTTCAACAAGGAGAGCATAATTTCTTTTTCGACAGTGTATCCATGTAAATATGTCTCTGAGTTTTTAGTCTGGGAGAAGGGCTCATGGTCGCTGCACTGTTGAAAGATTTGAACACAAATATGAAAGGCCGGTGCGGTGGTAATACAGATCTCATTCACTCAACTGTATTCATGGTCATCCTACTTTGTTTCATGATGTGAGTCAGATGTTAAAACTCTGGTTTCAGGAGGTAGTATTTTGAGTTTTCAAAACTCCTAAATATTATTGACCCATCAGACTTGCATTGACAACCATCTCTCATGCAAAATTAGGTAATTGACAAGGCTTTCTCACACAAATTATGTTGTGATATAACTGCTCAATGAAATTATGTCCCAATCGCTTACACATCATGCTGGCTACTTGGCATTGTCTCGGTGTCCCCCACCTGTTCCTTACCATAGTTACATCACTAGTAAGCAATCCCTAACATTGATATCACTGAGTTTTCATTCTGTCATGTATCTTGTTTTTTCTTTCTTCTAAACTAATTAATTCTCTTTCCACAGCCTCTTCACAGCCTCCTAGGCACCAGCTTACAAACGGTTCGAAAATTCGCGTCCAGCCCAAAACATATTGATAAAAGTACTTGTTTCTCCATGCACGAGTTTTATATTATAAGTAGTGATTGAGGAATATGGCCTTATACAAATTTCATCTGACCTGATCTACTCATTTGAGCACTTGTCAACTAATGTTGCTGTGGTACATATAAGTTTTAATATTTTACACGGACAGCTTACCTCCCATGGTACATATGTTTGAACTCGGATGATTCACCCTGCACTGCCCTCAGAAGTTTGGCACAGAGCTGTGTTTCAGCGCTAAATTGCACAGCCCTTAGTAAACTTGTGTATAACACCATCCTTCTACTACTCCACTCATCTCAATCCTTTGCCACCTTCCTTCAACACCATGAATAGTCCAAGTTCCATCCTTCACATGGGAGATAAACGCTGAAACTCGAGTAGGCCCCAAACTCACAAGAATGAGGTGTCAAATGTGGAGGGATGAATAGAGTGTGAGAGACCTGAGGCTGCAGAGGAGTGGCATGGCTCAGATTTCAACTCTGTAGCAGAACACAACTCAGATGAATTACATGAAGATGGAGAGCTCAAAGTAGTTGACATATCTGCTCCCACAAAGCAACTTCCCAACCAACTACAACTTACTACCTCTAGACCACCCTCAATGCCTATGAGTGGTCCATTGAATGCAAACTCGATCCCATGAACGAGAACAATAACGCCAAAAGCTAACGAATCCAATGTTGGGTACATGTCTTTTTCCCTCCCCGTTTATTCCTCTATGAAAGATTCATAAATCTTTTTACAATACTCTTAATGTGTGCCGGAATGTTCTTATGCCACAGCTCCTGTCCCACCACATTTTTCCAATGCATATTATGGCTGCACCAGCACAGTGGTAGCAGCGAACCTCAAAGCCAGGTAGCAAGCGGCGCATGCTTGAAAATTCATCCAGGTGTGTTCCATCTGGTATCCTTAAATTTCAGTGCTTACAAATCTATCCATCATCTCTGAAGCACAACTCACATCTTCACCATCAATAATCTTCACCATGCAAGAGAACCAAATCTGTGAACCCACTTGCTGAACAATGTGGTAATTTGAAGTACTGAATCACATTGCATTTTCTGTTTCAGCTGCCAAGACAGATGTGAATATACATATTGGTCAGTTGAATGAAAATTATTCCAGTCATTCCCTCTACCCTGACAGGACATACACCTTGAAGGTATGAATGGTCAACCCATACCCATGTCCTCAGGTTCTTTGGATGATCCCAAGGCACATAGCATTGAGGGTGTTGGAAACACAGTGTGCTGATTCACATTTCCAGATACAAACATATACGCATGAGGATATCAACCTTCTTGAGATGATAAATCACTATGATGACGTCTAAGTCCTTACTCAAACTCATCTATGACCAGAGTCGCAGTGAAGCTGAACAAAGCGAAAGGACCCAATGGTCAAATAGTTCTAGTCAAAATGTATCATGGCTCAGCTTCTCAAGGGAAGACAACTCTTGTGAGTGCTGTGTGCTTTTGAGACTCTTGGTGATTATTGATCGTGTGGTAGTTCAAACAAGACATCTGGTTGTGCAGAGATATCTGGTGAGTTGTTGTTAAAAATAAAGTGTACCCAAGGCTGATTTCTTTATTCACAGGGATCATTCAATAGTACAGCTCATTGGAGTGAGCAGATTCCCCTCCAGGATCCCCTTTGAGGTATATCATATGCTGGGCAAAAATTTTGAGAGTTTGAAGAGTTGGGCCAGATGGATGCAGTCATCCAACCCCATGGAGTTTATATATAGACTCTATGACATGATTTGTGGTTTTATATGTGGGGCCATTTGATATTGATGGACCTGTTGGACCAGCGGACATCTGTTCTGGTATGACACTCAGTCGTTCATTTCATACTTTATTGTAATCATTGATGACTAGGTGTTGGCTGAATCTCAACTGTTGGGAGCATTCATATTCCCTTCTTTGGAAATGGTAATGAATTCATTTTCTGATTTTAACCTCGCTGATGATCTCTAGGGTGATGGCCTTTGTGTTACTGTTCAAAGAGTACTTGATAGACACCAGTGGAAACTGATATATGCTGGTGAATTATCAAGTGGAGACAGAGGCCCACAGGTAAGTTTTTAAATTTTGCCGATAGCTGATCCCACGCATGTTCATGGATCACGGTAGTCTGTTAGAAATATTCTGTTTCATATGCAATTTACCCTTCCAATGTCAGTATTAGGAGTTATCTCAAGTACATTCTTGGTATATGATTATCTGTCTATAGAGACAAATATACTCGTGACCCTGTCACATGGATGGGGAATTTCATGCTCGGCTCCTCATCATGGATGTACACCCCCGAAGACCTGGTGGACATTCTTCGATGTCAATACAATGAAATCAGTCTTCCTATGGTTGGCGCTGCATTTTTGAGCAAGGCTGGCTAGCGAAGAGTGATTTGCAGAGTCTATACACTGATAGTGATGCGGTTGGTTTGGGTGACATGGGCTATGTTGATGAAACTGGTAAATTTATTGTTGTTGACAATGTGCATGGTCACTTGCAAGGAGAAATGCTATCCCCACACGTATGTACATCAGAATTGACTTAAAATACAATAATCTCAATTATACACATGGATGGAATTGGTTGCAGCACCATGCTCACTCCATCATCGATCATCATGGCCTCTCTATTTCCCCCCATGAGCTGAAACTAGGTCAGTCCCTCTGTAAGCACTGAAACAAGTGTTGACCAGCAGCATGAGATAGTTACCAGCATTAGTCACTATTGGTTCACTACTGTGACACTCATGGACGGTCCTGACATGCAGCAAGATGAGTCCTCCACCTTCCAATGGGACACCCAAGCACATGCTGGGGCAACAAATCCCACCATGTATGTTTTTTAAAACAATGATGGTCCCAATCTCCAGGAATCAGGAGTACCAGAGCTTATGATGAGACTTCATGCCTCATTCGACCCCAATCCACAGTGGCTGGATGACAACATGTGGTATACAAAGTACCCTGATTCCATTTCAACTGAACTGCAAGATGGCCTCACTCTTGAGTCATATGCGTGGGAATCATTTCTCATTTTTCAACTTAGTAATGCTATGTTCACATCCAAACAGGGGCAGCTATATAAGTTACCTACAACTTCCCATCGGCATCACTCGTCCCTTTATCTCTGAGGTCAATGATCAGGACCATGCACCTCATGACTGACAGCATTATGTAAATGCCTACCATATTTGATTCCCTTTATTGAACAAACTCATGATAAGTCCAGAATGTAATCAAAGTGGAGGAAAATAACACAATGTGTCCCTTTGCTCCCACTCTGCCTTCAGGCTCTACACTAAGATAGCAGCTCCATCCCCATACCAGCTATCCACATGTACAGATGTCAATCCTGATGGGATCAAGCAACAATGTTCACAGCTAGATGCAGAGATTTTCGGTAGATCTAGTAATTACACTATTAAAAAGAAATAAAGCAAATTTAATCATTATACTTTTGTTATAAGATGGGATGCTCACCCCCTCAGTGATAGTTCACACTGAGGAGGGGAAAAATATGCAAGAGAGGTCTCACCCACATATATGCTTGAACCGGCCCTTTGATGCGGTCAGGCGCCCATATTACTACACGAGCAACTGAGTGACTGCTCAGGCTGTATCCACCAAACTCTGGGGATGTGCATAGTCTCAAGGTGGAGGCAAATATTGGGTGCCACACCTGATAGTGTATACAAAATAAAGTGAGATCTCGGTCACAAATGAAGGGAAAAATACCAGAAAAATCAGAAAAATATTTCAACATATAAAGAACAGTTCTTGATGGTTTTGACCATAAAAATACAAATATATTAAGTTTGATTCTGTCAGAGGTGGTATAGTGCATATATGCACCCTACAAATCCTCCCCCTACATTCTGCGACAGTAACATCCCCCATTTATCTTTGCACCTGAATTCCTATCTGTATGCACATGAACCATCCCTTCGAAAAATGAAATCCTTCCACCCCTCTGTGTGCAAGGGGGACCTCTCTGATATTATGTGACACATCTAGCAGGGACAAGGGTAGTCAATTGATTATAGTAAATGAAGGTGACATGTGAGCACCCTTGACTGAGAAATTGTTATGTCATGTAGCTCTAATCATGTAAAGCAGAGCATGATAGCTTTTTGACAGTGTTTCCATGTATATATGACTGTGAGTTTGTCTAGAAAAAGTTGTGGTCGTTGCATTGTGGAAAGATTTGAGTACAAAACTGAGCCACTGCTGTGGCTGTAATATGGTCACATTCACTCAACTGTATTTATGGTTGTCTCATGAGCCTTTGGTTCTTCAAGTATTATTTTAAACTACCAAAATTTTACATATTACTGACCCATCGGACATGAGCCAAAATTTCTATCTCACAGAACAAATTAGATGGTCGCCATGACATCCTTGCACAAGATATGCCATATAATGGCTCAACAAATTATATGCTCGTCATTCAGAGATCACACTTCCTACTTGATATCTTCTCACTGTCTCTGACCTGTTCCTTTCCATAGTTGCAATCCATAACACAGGGGCCTCCCTGAGTGTTTCATGAATTTTTGCATGATTCCTGATATTTCTGAATTCTCTTATTCACATTCCACAGCCTCGGACACTGCCTCACAGGCCCCAGGTCACAGATGGTTTGGAAATTCACGTCTTTTCTCTAGAATCTTAAATGAATGGACACATCTCCATGCACGAGTCTTATATTATGAATGGTGAGTAAATATAGACACAAAATTCATCTGACTCAATCTAAGGATATGAGACCTAGTCCATTAATGTTTGCTCTGGTACACAAGCTTTAGAGTTTTACAACAATAACGGCTGTGCCTGCACTGCCCTCAGAACTTGGCACAGCACTGTGTTTCAGCACTAAGTTGCACAGCCCTTATCATCTCGTGTATAACACCAGCCTTCTACCCTTCTAACCATCTCAATCCTTCCCCACCGTCCTTAAACACCATGATAAAGTCAAAAGCTAAAAAATACATCCTTGGGTAAGTCCGTTTTTTTGTTCAATACTGCATTATACATAAACTAATTATTATGGTTACTGGTGCTCTTATTATTTCTTGCACGTGCGCTGGAATGTTCCTACGCTCCAGCTCTTTCCCTGCAACAAATTGGGTGAAATGCCTCTTACGGCTGCACCAGAGAAGCGGAAGCGATACTGAGTCTCAACCAAAGTTTACTAGTGGAAAAATCTGGGAGATGCAATCAGGTATGCATTACATGGTATCCCTAGCCTTTGATACTCAACTTCATATCTTACTGGGATTCCAGAACCACAATACACGTCTTCCCCATTGATACATTTTAAAATGCAAGAAATCAGACAAGTCGTAACTAGTGAGTTTTCTTGGAGGTTGTTGTACGAACTGACCCTAAACCTCAAGGGCTTATTAAATTTTTCTTTACGGTGAAAAGCTAGCAGAACTTAATAACAACATTGATACCAGACTTTTCAGACTCCGATAGCACAAATTTGCATGTGCCAGAATCGATCCTCCACTTGCTGAATGACGTTCACATCTATTCCTCTCTCTAAGAATATATAACTACAAATAAGGCGAGATAGAAAGTAAATCTACCTCCCCGAATAATCCAAAAATACAGGCAAGCGATGTTTCCGCCCTCTCTCCCGCCTGCTCCATCATCGTACCCGAGGGGTACATGTCACGCTTTACACGCCTCCTACCCGCCTTCTTGTCGCGAACCGACATTGTAATCGAACTCCGAGATTCGCGATTACCGTTCACAAGTATAAATTGTGCGTTTGAGAGTGTTGAGAGTGAGTTCTTGTTCTCATAAAGTGTTTGTCTCAGCCGCGTTCACTATCGTCATCTCTCTCGGGCAGCTGCTCCCTACTAATTTCTCCTTGCTGAAATACGCGTGTCGTCGTTTTATGGAAGGTGCTATCGCGAAATGGCAAGGCGAGCGACATCACCTCAAAATGGGTGCAGAGCAGCCTGTTGTGCGAGCGGATAGTCGTGCTTGGGAAGAAAGATCTTGTGGGGCAGTCGGGCGTCCAGGTTTGCACACACATAGTTCGCCGTTCTGTTCGCCGTTTTTGTTCGAGGAACGAGGCAAATGTTTTTCGGAATTCCGCGGCTAACGTGAATAATGTTGTTCGATATAGCCGTTTCGCAGAGCGATGCAGAAGAAGTTTCCAGCCCAACATGTGCTGTTCACGAGTCACACCCAGTCATGGACCTTGAAGGAATTGAGAAATATGCTAATATGTAAGTCTCTAACCTTTATTTTATGACCTGGACTCCTCCCCTCTTCCCCTTTCACTTGCATTACCTAAAATTAAAGCATTGTTTCTGAATTTATTAATATAGCAATGGCATCCAAACACGCCGAAACGACACCACAAGTGAACTTTCTAGCAGTCGGCATCCCAAACGTCGGGAATTCCACGTTTTCGAACGCGTTACGTAACTTTGGGATCGATGGTCGTATTTTTTTTTAGTTGCATTCCTTTTTCTTCTTTAATTCGCTCTGGTCCTACTTAGGTTGTCTGTCCCCTGGTTTGTTACAGCGACTCCCAAAGCGCTGAGGACATCAGCCCATCCGGGACTCACCCAGGCGCTGTTGACAGGGCAGAAGCTCTGCGTGGATCCTTTAATCTATGCATTTGACTCTCCGGCGTCATGATTGATATTAAGAGTTGTGATTGTGAATAATATTATTAGTTTACTTAGTTACTTCACTTTAGGGCAAGCAGATAGATGAGAGGAGGGAGTAGTTCTTATTACTTGTTCTAGTTCTGGGAATAGAATTTAAAGGTTTCTAAAAGCTTTTTTTATTCTAGTCTAATACATTTTCTTATATACTAAATGTAGCGTAAGGATGTTGCGTATGCCTGCGCACGCCCCTTCCAGAGACGCGTGTGATGTCCATGGTGACGCGCGTGACGCGTCGTTGGTATCCCAGTCGTTGTGTATGCGTGCGTATGTGTGTGTCGGTTCGGGATACGTGTGTGGGGGAGGTGTGTGTGGTACGGATGTCCGCTGGTGTGTGGTGGTAATGAGGAGTCGCTCGCGCGATGGTTTGCGCGCGTGTGTAACTGACGCGTGACTGACGCGCGTGCATGACTGTGACGGTGACGATGTGACGATGTGACGATGTGACTGCGTCACGTGAGTGATACGCGTCGCGACTTGCGCGCGTTGCGGGCGGACGGATTCAGCTCGGATTCGGCGATGCTGCAACAATGGTAGGAGGATCGGCAGGGAGATATGCGGGATATGAGTGGTAGGCAAGAAGAGAGGTAGATAAAATGCAATAGAATGGGGATAAGGTGGAATGTGATGATCTGGATGTAGAGTGATAATATCAAAAACTTATCTGAAAGGATTCAGATCTCAAATGACAAGTCTGGAGACATTCCTAATCAGGATTTTAGCAAAGTGCCAGCAAGAACAAGGAGTAATCAGGTGTTATAGTGTGAAGAACTAGTTTATCTGTAGCTAGAGCTGTACTATTCATAAAAGATTGCAATTCTACATGTTAGTTTGAGAGGACAAAGAAATAATCTGCATTGGGATAGGGGTGGCACTGTTTTGGAACCTGGACAAAACCTTGGTGTTAAAGATATAACACTTCAGTCTATCACTTTGTGCAGTGAAGCAAGACAAAGAAGAGTTTCAAACTTTGCTATATCAGCAATGAATGAGACTATCAAAGTCTATAGGTTCAGTGTTGTAAATAAGGACTCATTAGATACAGAAACACCAAAAATAGATAGAACATACAAAAGTAAAATAGTTAAAGAACACAGGCTCACAGACCACATATATGCATCTCAGAACAAATTAGAATAGGATTCCAACATATGTACAAAAAAGCGAACGATTTAGATTACTTTCCATAGCTACAGGCGATTTTAGATAGTACACGGATATGGGATTTTGCCCCCGGGGTAAGAGGTGCCTGGGTGGCTAGGGAGCGGAAAACATGGAAAAGGAATATTGAGGTAACCTCAAGACATGAGGAAAATAGAACCGACGGAAATAGATGGAAGGGAAATCTAAAACAAGATGGACGGAGTCCTCTTTGTTTGATTTCAAAAGGAAGAGAAAAATCACGCATACATTCACCTACCGGTACAACATCTATCGTCAAGGAGCTCACACATGATCGGGACTTAGGAGAAAGAAGAGGAAGATGAAAATATAAATAGAAAGAGAGGACGTTTTATTTTCAAGGGCCACAAAACAGAAATAGAATACATAGACGCGACACGGCGACACGTATGACACGGAGGATCGTCGCGCCTATCCCAAAGAGGTTTTTTCATTTCCTTGACCCACACACATGTCGAAAGTGCAATATTGTATAAAGTAGTACCAGTTTTCTAACATAAAATTAGTTCTTCTCACTCTAACTGCCTGATCGCTCCTTGCCATTACCGGCGCTTTGCACGAATCAACATCACGATTCCCGACTTAGGCTCGTCGTTCGAGACCTGAAGAAATTCAGAGAAGTGCTATTACTATTCAGAAAAGTTTCTCACATACTTGCAGATGTACAGAGACCCTGTACAATTCTATATTGATTTTACAGACCCCACCGACCTACTGAGCCGAATTCCCAGGACGAGCGTTAAAGTGCCGCTTTGCACTGAAGAGGAGTTATTCGACAACTACAGATTATAGAACTAGCATACACCTACAGAGAGACATCCCACTCGAGAGATATACCTCATATCTTCCTATAGAAACCACCACACCAATCCCCAACTCTTAATTACATTCAGAACACTTAGGGGTCCAGAGATATTCCAATGAAAGGGAATGTGCTTAAAGGAAAGAGGAAGTAAGTTGTTAAGTGCATGCACACATGCTCTCAGTTCAGGTGGTTTGGCTCAGTCCAATTGAACATGGCGTCAGCTTCAATGTTCTTGCATTGCACCAATCCTCCTGCCTGTGCCACTGTCATAATTTCTCCACTCCTCCCCTTTCTATTACTTGTTATTGGACTCCGCTACT
>QFEC01024082.1:478-14550 GCA_003316585.1 Gomphus bonarii | reverse complement strand
GAATAATGCCCGAGTCAAGCATATTGATATACGCTATCACTACATCCGCGAGAGAGTTGAGGAGGGGGAGATTGAAGTTCGCCGAATAGCATCCACCGATAACCTAGCAGACATGTTCACAAAGCAGCTCCCCAGGGTCACCTTTCAGAAGCATTGTGCCGCCTTGCAACTCTACGTGAGCGCGTCGAGCCAGGGGGAGTGTTGAATTAGGCTCTGACACGCACAGACGTCATGCCATGGCCTGACATGGCCGTAAGCCCATTTCTACGGGCTTGCGGGCATATACATTTTCATTTGCACACGTTCATTCCAATTCACTTATATTCCGTATCAGTCGTTGCCTATACCTCAGTTGATTCACCCATTCGTGTCGACTGAGGTATGTTACCCAATGCCTTACCTACCTTTAGCTAGCTTACCGTTTTGTCCTGTAGCGCGTGACTTATTACAGGTACCAAATATAGTCGATTCACCCATTCGTGTCGACTGAGCGCGTGACTTATTACATCTTTTATATTTTCTTTTAATTTTTCTGTATTCTTATATCAAAGAGTTAGTGCATCATTCTATTTTTCTACTGTATATTATACATGCGCGAACCTCGATTTGCTTCCACATCGAGACGATGCATGTGTCCGGTTCCCTGGGAAGGGACCGGTAATTTGGCTCCATACTCAAGCTGGTGCTTAGGAGCCGGCTCAAGCCTATATGCAAGTGAAACACTCGCTTGCATATGCGCATACTCCTCAGTGGTTGACTATCACTGAGGAGGTGAGCCACCATTTATTTCAACCCAAGAGGGTAGGAGTGACTACCAGCTTTGGCTATGACTTTGAAGGGACTGAGGTATTTTTTGGCAAGCTTTTTGGTCAGCTGAGTAGTGTGGAAGAATTGTGCTTTAACAAAAGCTGAGGACCCAATTGTGAACTCAGGAGATGGGAGTCTCCTGGCATTGGCTGATGTCTGATACCAAGATTGAGCTTGACTGATTTGCTCTTTCAGAGCCTCATGAAGTTGGCCTAAGTCAATGGCAAACTTGCATGCTTGGGAGGAGGTGATGTCTCATTCAGGATGAACAGTAAGGTTCAGGTGATGTCCCTTATTAGCAAAGAAGGGGGAGATGCTAGTAGTAGTTTTAGGAGCATTATTGTAAGCAAATTTGGCTAATGGTAACAGTTTAGACCAGTTGTCCTGCTGATAGTTGCAGTAGACTCATAGATATTGTTCTAAGGTTTGATCCACATGTTCAGTCTGACTGTCAGCTTTGGGATGGTAACCCAAGGTGAAATGTAAGTGCATGTTGAGGGCTTTACTGAGTGACCTGAAGAAGTGGGAAATGAATTCACTTCCTTGGTTGGATGTTACATGACTCAATACACCATGCTTTGAAAAGACATGAAGGATGAACAATTTTGCTAGTTTGGCCAAGGTGATTGTGTCAACTGTAGGAATGAAAATACTTTGTTTAGTGAGTCTGCAGACTATTACCAGAATAGAAGTAAATCCTGAGGATGGAGGGAGTTGTTTGATGAAATCCATTGAAATAAAATTCCAGGGTCTCTCAGGGATTGGTAGTTGCTTCAGAAAGCTGTAAGGTTTGTATTGCTGTGATTTGGAATCCATGCATGTGGTGCAGGATTTGCAGAAATTGATGACTGAAGTTTGAAGGCCTGGCCAATTATATTCTCAGCAAATAAGAGCCAACATCTTGTTTTGACCAAAAGACCTGAGAGTATGTGATCATACTTATACTGAAGTACTCTTAATCTGAAGTTATTGGTTTTGAGTACATAGATTTGGTTGTCCAGTTGAAGAAAACCATCTTCTGTCTGCATCCATCTTGGGTTTGGTTTCAGGTTAGGACTGAGATGTTGTGATGCTAAGGGATCTATGGAGAGTGCAGATAGGATGTTAGAATGGAGTGTCTCAGAGACCATGATGATCCTTGCTTGAAGAGCTGGAATGATGAGTTGAGTTGCACAAAGTGATTCTGCCAATTGCAAAGAAGTGAAGATTGGCCAAAGGTTCTGCAGATTGATGGTACTGTAGTCACTACCTCCCTCTTTAAGGTAGACATTCCATCATCTAGTTAAACCATCAGGCTTAGTGCTGAGTTTCCTGGGATGGAACCAAATCATTAGGTTGAATTGAGATAGACACTTACCAACATGCCTGCTGATGGGTCAACACTTTAGTAGTAGATAAATACTCAAGGTTTTTGTGGTCAGTAACAACATCTACTGGTTTGGCTGACCCTTCCAGATAGTGTTTCCAATGTTTGAAAGCCTCAAAAATTGATAACAACTCTTTGCCATGCACATCATAATTGAGCTCTGGACCTGTAAAAGTTCAGGAATGAAAGGCTACTGGATGAATTTCACCTTCAGAGTTTATGGTGGAAAGGATTGCTGCAAGAGCATAATCAGAAGCATTGGTCTCCACAACCAAAAGTTGGTTGTGTTCCCAATGTGTGAGAATAGGTGCTGAAGTAAAGGCAGCCTTGAGGAAGTGAAAAGACTTTTGACAGTCTTTGGTCCATGCCCAGGGTGCACCCTTATGAGTCAGGCAAGTGAGGGGTACTGTGATGTCTGAATAGTTGAAAATAAAATGACAGTAAAAGTTCACAAATCCAAGGAAGGACTGAATGTCTTTTACTTTTCTTGGCTTAGGCCAATTGCAGATGGTTTTGACTTTGTCTTCAGCCATAGTTAAGCTGTCAATTCAGAAAATGTAACCAAGGAATTTGACTGAATCTTTGTGCCATTTGCATTTGCTAGCTTTAGCATATAGGCCATGTTTTCTAAGTTGTTGTAATATTTCATAGATATGTTCTTGGTGCTGTTTGATAATGTCAGAATAGACCAATATATTGTCAATATATATGACTGTGCGATGATCTAATAGGTCACCAAGGGTGTCATTCATAAACCTTTGAAAAGCCACAGGGGCATTGGTCAAGCTGAAAGGCATAACCAACCATTCATATGACATGTAACAAGTCTTGAATGCCATCTTCCACTCATTGCCTTCAGCAATTTGGATAAGGTGGTATGCATGCTGAAGGTCAATTTTAGAATAGATTTGAGCCTTGTGAGGAGCATCCAAAAGGTCTGAGATGAGCAGGAGCAAATAGCAATCTTTCTTGGTAACTTTGTTGAGTGCCTGAAAGTTGACACACAGCTGAAATGAGGCATCCTTTTTTTGGAAAAGGATCAGTACACCATGCGAAGATGTAGAGGACCTGATAAAACCCATATTCAGATGTTTGTCTAAAAATGTGTGGAGAGCTTCTAGTTCTGAATTTGACATGGAGTACAAAGGTGGATGAGGCATTTTGGTGCCATCTTCCAGGGTGATCTTGAGATCGTAAAGTCAATGTGGTCCTAGTGTCTCAGCTTTTGCTTCACTAAAGACATCTGCAAAGTCATGATACTCTTTTGGGATGTTTTCTAGGTGGATGGAGTGGAGGAGACCTTAGCCAACCAAGCTAAAGTAGTATCAGTGGCTGAGAGGTCAAGCTGAAAAACTTGCAAACCTTCTAGTTTTCAAACATACATAAAAGCAGCTGCATTTACTAGGGCTATATGCAGATCTTCCAGCTTTCAGGTAGATCCAGACTCAGGCAATGGGGAGGCAGTGAGAGCCAACTCAGGTGAGGCCTTCATGTCAGGGGACCACCTGTTTTGTGACCCAAACTGATACCCAACCAGTTCACTTATACTGACAGTTAGCAAGCCGAGCCATGTATACAGACTATAAGAGCAGTGACAGTCACTTGGTCCAACCTTGTGACATCCTGAGCCAAGTGACCATGGTATCAGCCTGAGTACTGGAACACTAGATATGGATTGTGGGGCCATCATACCTTAGAGCCCAATCGAGGGGTAAGGTATTCTGAGGAAGCAAGGAGCAGACCGTGGGTATATAGATTGCATATTTCACTAGCAAGGGACCCTAAGTTTTCCTCTTAGGTTTTCCCCCCTTTCTAGGTAAGGCTCTATTTCTATGTACACAGTCTAATCTACTTAGGTTTTTCCCCCTTGCTAGCTTCAGCTGCATGACCTTGGTAACCTCAGCAAGCACTACAGGGGTTTCCCTTACACTTTGGGATATACAGAGACTCCATAGAGGCAGTTTGGAATTTAATACTGCCAAATACCCAGTCAATCAATGGATTGTATCAGGTGAGCCAGTTATGTCCAAGAACTGCTGAAATGGAAGTATCTAGTGATGTGACATAAAATTCTACAGAATGGGTGTGTCCTGAGGGGAAGTAGATAGGTATTTCTACTGATATGGTAATGATTGAGTTTGTACTACCATTGAATAATTTCAGAGGAATAGGAGAAATAGAATGTGTAAGTATACTATGACTTCAGACATAAGTGGATTCAATGAAACTATGAGTAGAACCTGAGTCAATCAAGCATTTAAATGCATTATTAGAGGAACTGGGGACAGAATTGGAAGACCAGTAAACTATTAAAGAGTTTGGATCAAAAAGAGCAGAAGAATTGAGCTTAACCTCACTACTAGCACCAGCCAAGTCAATAAAATTAAGAGTGGTTTTGGGGTGTGGGGTGGTTCCTAACTAAAGAATGTTATTCTAGAAGTCGATTGTGATTCTAATCTAAGGATGTATGCTGTGTGGCAAGTGTGTAACAGTCTGGGGGTCTATATGGCCCTTTAGCACCTGTACCAAGAGGTCGGCTCTGGTGTCTGCATGAAATGTAAATTCAATAACAAATGTGTTATTGACCCTGTGTGCTTGAAACTTCGTGAGACACTTCTAAGAATGACTAGTAACTTCTCTGATTAAATTCAGGTCTCAAACGATGAGCCTTCAGTGGGAAACACGGTTTTGATGTAAGCAAAGTGCTGGTGAATCCAAGGAGTGATTATTGCTTTGAGGGCAAGAAGAACTAGTTTGTCTACTATGTCCTAAGCTAGTTCTTATACAAAGTTGCAATTCTGATATATTATGAGTGAAAGAAAGAAATAAAACTCCTTTGGGATAGACACATTGAAGTCCCATGCTATACGTATCACTGTGTCACATATTCTGCTCCCCGTTTCTGAGTGGTAACCTCTGAAAATGCTTGAGGCTTCTCTTTGGTATGTATTCTTGTTGTTCCAATCATTCCATTGAGTCCCGGTTGCTTCTATTGTTTCCAATGCACCAGCCGGTGCCTGTGGTTGCATATATGCACCCCTTTATCTCCTGTCTCAACTCCTGAGTCCTCCAGTCATCTTGTATACCATTTTTATATCTTTCACCTCTTATTTCTGCCATGACCACTGCTGCTCATTCTGGGGTTGACCCTGTGAGTCCTTTCCACTCCTTCCATCTCTTAGCCGCCCAGGTGCTTCCCTACCCCAGGACCAGAGTGCCGTGTCCACGTAGTATCTAAAACATTCTGTAACTATGAGAAACAAAGCTATTGGTCTAGTTTATTTTGGGGATTGTCGGTATAAGTGTCTACTTGGATTATGGGTGCATATACTGGGTAGGGGAGTCTGTGTTCTTTCTAACTATTTGTTTTTGTACTTTTATTCTATGTATTGTATATAAAGTGTAAAACTAGGTATTTTATAACACTATCAACCCTCAGAACCTCAGACCAATCTTTTCACAACATCAGTTAGCATCGTCCCTCCAGGCAACAAACCTTGCTGAACCCATCTTACAAGCAACCTTGCTCATGGAGATCGAACAAATTCTAACCGACATTTGTCAAAACCTCACTTCAGACCCTCTCATTCAGAGACACCTCAGATCCATTGAAGACCCTGAGTGGAAGACCAATCAAGATGGTTTACTACTTTTAGGTGGAGGAATATATGTTCCCAAGGTTCAAGACTTATGATTACAAGTCTTACAGTTCAAACATGATCATATCCTGTCAGGACATTTTGGAATCAACAAAACCTTGGAACTGGTCAGACAAGACTTTAATTGGCCTGGCATCAAATCTTATATCAAGGATTACTGTATATCATACACCACCTGTATGTGTAGCAAACCACAATGGCACAAGCCCTATGAATTGCTCAAACAGCTCCCTGTCCCAGAGAAGCCCTGGAATTCAATATCCATGGATTTCATTGAACAGCTCCCAGCATCTTCAGAATTTACAGCCATTCTAATCATCGTCAATTGATTCTCCAAACAAGGAATATTCATTCCCACCACTGACACGATAACCTCGCCCCAGCTCACCAAGCTCTTTATACTTCACATATTCTCAAAGCATGGCATCCCGTCCCATGTAACCTCTGACCAAGGTTCGGAGTTTGTGTCACACTTCTGGTGTTCTCTAGGGAAAGCCCTGGACATGAAGTTGCACTACACCTTGTATTATCACCCTGAATGTGATGGCCAGACTAAACATACTAATCAAACATTAGAACAATACCTACGTGTCTACTGCAATTATCAGCAGGACAAATGTGCCTTGCTCCTTCCCCTCACTGAGTTCGCCTACAACAATGCTCCCAGTGCTATGACTGGAATCTCACCCTTCTTTGCCAACAAGGGCTACCACCCAAACCTCACTATCCATCCCAAACATGACCTCGCTTCTTTGAGAGCTCAAGACTTTGTTGTGGACCTGGACAAACTTCATCAAGAACTTTGCTGAGCTATCCTCACCACTCAAAAGACTTACCAAATCTTGGCTCATACCAAATGACTTCTAGCACCAGACTTCAAGGTTGGAAACCTCATGTTTGTCAAGGCACAATTCTTTAGAACAATGTGACCTACCAAGAAGCTTGCTGAAAAGTTTTTGGGTCCTTTTGAAATCATTGCACATCCTGGTACTCACTCAGTCACTCTGAAACTCCCAGATTATAGGAAAGCAGTACATCCCATATTTCACGTTTCAATTCTGGAACCAACCTCGCCCAACACTATCCAAAACCATATTCAACCACCCCCACCTTCATCATCAACAGCAAACCAGAATTCAAAGTCACTGAGGTTCTGTATTCCAAAATTGACAACAGGCATAAGCCATGCAAGTTATTTTATTTAGTAGAGTGGGCAGGTTACAAAGGCACAGATGAAGAAACCTTGTGGATCCTTGTAACCAAGGTTGACAATGCATCCGAGCTCATTCAAGACTTTCACAAGTCCTATCCAACCAAGCCTGGGCTATTATCTGCTCTCTAAGTCCCTCATCACTCATTTCTTAGATCTTGTTCACTTGTTCAAAAAAAAGAGAAGACAAAAACAAAAACAATTTGAGAATCCACTCAGGCATTTCTTACCCATCCCATAGATCCATTTTTCACTCAACTCTGGCTCCCAGTCCACAACTTCCCCATGCCTATCTACACCTCTGGCAGTCCTCATCAACCTTGCCAAATTTTTCTCCTCTTTCTCTCCAACTGGACCTCAACCAACCTCCTATGAACCCTCCCATGCTCCCTCAACTCATCTAATCCCTCCCCGATCTCAGCCACCTCTTCTCTTAGCCTACCCACCTCCTTTCTGACCTCAACATACTCTTTTTTTAACCCCCCCACAACCTTGCTCAAACCCTTAATCATGTCCATTAATGCAAACATAGACAAAGTGTTTGGAGCCACTGCTGGGGGAGGAATAACCTGAGGTACTGATGGTGGAATGGGCGGTGAGAGAGACAGTGAAGGGAGGAAAAGGGGGTATGCTGGAGGGGGTGAGGGAGTAGCCAGTGATGGGGATAGCAGTGGTGGTGGAAGAGGGGTGAATGTTGGAGGTGGTGACCTTGCTGGCCTCTCCTTGGGAGTTTGCATTGTGACATCCTTGCCCTTGCTCCCAACCCCAACCTCACCCTTATACTCAACCTCACCTTGATCCTCAACCTCATCATCACTCACCTCACTTGCCTTCTCCTGGCCTTTACCAGAACTTTTCTTGGGGCTTCTTGGACTCCTCACTGCCCTCACCTTCTGCTTGATCAAACATCACACACTGAGCACCAAGCACCAAACACATGCACTGAGATCCATGTCCCCATACAGGTCAATGACCCAACAGAGACAGGTGTTCTGCCACTTTGCACAGTTGGTGCAAGGGCACTCAGTGCACCTCATGTTACACCACATTGAGTCATCTGAGGTATCAGTATATTTTGTGTTTCTGTCAAAGTATGATCTACCAAGCCTTGGTTCCCTCAGTCATTCTGACTGAGGTCCTACCTACCATATCACAAGCTACAGACTTCCAAGTCATACAAGTACTATTTGGTTTGGCTTGGCTTGGTTTGGTACATCACACTTTGATCATATTCTTCATTACTCACTTGCTTCACTTCAGTTACCTTCAGTACATGTATGGGCATGTATGCAATGTTGTTGCATATCTTATGGCACCCCATTCTCTATATAAATAACTAGTCCTCATGTATGTATTCTCTGTTCAGATTATCGATTAAGTTAGAAATACGCTACAAGCCATATCTCACTAGTGATCCCCAAACCGAGCTGAGATGGCCCACCAATTTAGATGGCTTTCTCGACAAGTTACAAATCAACTTCAGTTCCTGGGACAAACAAGACAAAGCCAAGATTGCTCTCGAAAATTAAGTATGCACAAAAACCACAAGCCCACTTGGTTCTTCATGGAATTCTACCAACTCACTGCGTTTGTCAATTACAATGACAACACCCTGCTTTGGAAGGCCTATATGGCTCTACCAAAGCAAATCAAGGATGGCTTGGTCCATTTTGACAAGCCTCAAACCCTCGACCAGCTTTGAAATGTCATTCAATGGATCGATGTGAGATACTGGGAGAGAAAGGGAGAGCAGGCCTGAGAGGGTCCTGTTGAGCTGAAAAAGGAAGGAAAGTCAGACAAGCCCAAGTCCACTAACATAGACAAGTCTGACAGCCCAAAAAACCTAAGGGTAAGGGAAAGAACAATTCTATGTCCCAGCTGAACCCACCTGAGTACACAAACAAGCTCAGTAAGGACAGCAAGCTCCTTCCCAAGGAACACCACCAATGCATCAACAATAACCTTTGTCTCCTGTGTGATGCTCACAGTCACAAAATTGCAGAGTGCCCAAATCTACTAAGGCACAAGCAACGACTACTCTTTCAACCCCCAAGGCGGCTACTGCCTCGGACACCAAAGCTGAAAGTTTGGCTAAGGCGACTGAGCCAAAAAAAATAGTCCGCAACTCTTCAGCCTCTGAGCATCCCAAGAGTTGTGTTGACTCAGCTGGTGCTAGTAGTGAGGTTAAGCTCAATGCTTCTGCTTTATTTAATCCAAACTCTTTAATAGTCTACTTGTCTTCCAATTCCATTCCCAGTTCTTCTGATACCCCATTCAAATGCTTGATTGATTCAGGTTCCACTCATAGTTTTATAGAATCTACTTTCATCTGAAATCATAGTATACCCACTTGTTCTATCCCTCCCATTCCTCTGAAATTATTCGATGGTAGTACGAACTCAGTCATTACTGAACTGGTAAAAATACCTATCTGCTTCCCCTCAGGACACACACATTCTGTAGAATTTTATGTCATGTCATTAGATACATCTATTTCAGTAGTTCTTGGACACAACTGGCTCACCCGATACAATCTGTTGATTGACTGGGTATTGGGCAGTATTAAATTCCAAACCGCCTCTATGGAGTCTATGGACGTCCTGACGGCCTCGGCCTTGCCAGCTCACGCTGCCTTGCCTTTGCCCAAGTCTGGATCCACCCGAAAGCTGGAAGTTCCACATATAGCCCTAGTTAATGCAGCCACATTTGTGCATGCGTGCAAGCTAGAAGGTTCACAAGTTTTTTGGCTTGACCTCTCAGCCATCGATGCTACTTCAGCTCAGTCAGCTAAGGTCTCCTCCACTCCGTCCATCTCAGTCGACCTAGAAAACATCCCAGAAGAATATAACGACTTCACAGATGTCTTCAGCAAAGCAAAAGCTGAGACTCTAGGACTACATCGACCCTACAATCTCAAGATCACCCTGGAAGATGGTACCAAGATGCCTCATACACCTCTGTACTCCCTGTCAAAATCAGAACTAGAAGCTCTCTGCATGTTTTTAGACAAACATCTGAATATGGAATTTATCTGGTCCTCTACATCTTCATATGGTGCACTGATCCTGTTCATCCATAAAAAAAGATGGCTCACTTTGGCTATGTGTTGACTTCCAGGCACTCAATAAAGTAACCAAGAAGGATTGCTACCCACTACTGCTCATTTCGGACCTTCTGGACACTCCTCACAAGGCTCAAATCTATTCTAAAATCGATCTTTGGCATGCATTCCATTTAATCTGAATCACTGAAGGCAATGAGTGGAAGACGGCATTCAAGACTTGCTATGGGTCATACAAATGGTTGGTCATGCCTTTCGGCTTGTCCAATGCTCCAGCAGCTTTTCAAAGGTTTATGAACAACATCCTCAGTGACCTATTAGATCATTGCATGGTCGCATATATTGACAATATATTGGTCTAGTCTGACACTATCAAACAGCACCAAGAACATGTCCATGAATTATTATGATGACTCAGAAAACATGGCCTATATGCTAAAGCAAGCAAATGCAAATGGCACAAAAATTCGGTCAAATTCCTCAGTTACATCCTCCAAACCGATGGACTCACTATGGCTGAAGAAAAAGTCAAAACCATCTGCGAATAGCCTGAGCCAAGAAAAGTCAAAGACGTTCAGTCCTTCCTCGGCTTCGCTAACTTTTATCGTCGTTTTATTTTCAATTACACAGACATCACCATTCCCCTCACTCGCCTAACTTGTAAGGGGGCACCCTGGGCTTGGACCAAAGACTGTCAAAAGTCTTTCAACTTCCTCACGGCTGCCTTTACCTCAGCACCCATCCTCATGCATTGAGAACCCAACTGAACTATAGTCATGGAGACCGATGCTTCTGATTATGCTGTCGCAGCTATCCTTTCCATCATCAACTCTGAAGGTGAAATTCATTCAGTAGCCTTTCACTCCCAAACTTTTTCAGGTCCAAAGCTCAATTACAATGTGCACGATAAAGAGTTGTTAGCAATCTTCGAGGCCTTCAAACCCTGGAGACACTTTCTGGAAGGCTCGGCCAAACCAGTAGATGTTGTTACTGTTATAAATTGGCAATCATTTTGAATTATATGCATATATTCCAACACTAAAAACCTTATATCTCCACCAATTTCAACTCTATCATCATGAGACTTTGCAGCAAAGTTACAGACTATACAAAGGACCCACATGAATATTTTCTCATGATTTTAGGACTACATTTTGGCAGATACCACCTGCATGGCCCTGTACCTTAGCACCGAGACCCACGCCACCGTCTGGAATTGGCAGAGGAACAAGCCAGTTGGCAGAAGCACATTTTGATATAGATTCTATTTCCATATTTTCTTATGACTACAGTTTTCCCCCCTATCTATTTTCCCATACCAAAAAACCTGCGCACTCACGCATATATCCCATGTACAGCCGCATTAGGCCACCTTCCTTATTTGTTCCATCTTATTTCCAGCTTACAAACCACTTTCCATTTTCCTTAAGTACTCAGATGTATTTACAGTTAGATAGTAATTCCAAAGTAAATAAAGTCAGTCTAGAATTATCCCTACACTACTCAAATTCGAGTTACACTCAAATATCTTACTCGCGTGCAACTCGAAGGTTAAGCGCCGAACCTTCGCACGTACCTAACCAGGACTACTTAGTCATAAACTCGTCGTACAGAAGATCGGAGACCACAGCTATGTTCACATTCAATTCTACTTTATTTCCATATACTTTTTATATTATTTCAACTTGTGTAAGACTCACAAATCGCTGATCTGGTGCTTTGGTGCCCAGACCAGTTTCCCAGGATGGTGCCTAAGTGGAGGCAAACACGATAGTTCATTCATTCAGAGTAGATTCAGAATATCTCCACATTTTCCCAATTGATAAATACATTTTAAATTCCCATAAAATCTGTTTCCTTCACACCTTATTTGTCCCACTATTTTGGGGATTTTAGCATTCATATTATTCCCAGAAAGAATATATTTGTGGGGAACCTAACCAGTAATTTTGTCAACCCCCTTTCAACAGTTACTGATCATAGAAACCTTGAGTATTTTTCTACCACTAAAGTGTTGACCCATTGGCAGGCTTGTTAGTCAGAATACCTATCTCAATTCAACCTCACAATATGTTTCCATCCCAGTAAGCTTGGTACTAAGCCCAACACTTTAACTAGACAATGGGATGTCTACCTAAAAGTGGGAAGTAGTGACTACGGAACTATCAACCCGCAAAACCTTCGGCCAATCTTCACATCCTCACAGCTCATAGAATCACTTCGCGCAACTCAACTCATCATTCCAGCTCTTTGAGCAAGCATCATCATGGACTCTGAGACACTTCATTCTGACATCCTATCTGCACTTCCCACAGATCCCATAGCATCACAACATCTTGGTCTGTACCTGAAGCCAAACCCAAGATGGATGCAAACAGAAGATGGATTTCTTCAACTGGACAACCACATATACATACCCAAAACTAACAATCTCAGATTATGAGTACTTCAATATAAACATGATCACGTACTTTGGGTCACTTTGGTCAGAACAAGACGTTGGCTCTAATTTGCTGAGAATATACTTGGCCAGGCCTAAAAACTTCGGTTGTCAATTTCTGCAAGTCATGCACCACATGTATGCATTCCAAATCACAGCGACACAAACTTATCGGCTTTCTGAAGCAATTACCAATCCCTGAGAGACCCTGGAATTCCATTTCGATGGATTTCATCGAACAACTCCCTCCATCCTTGGGATTTACTCCTATTTTGGTAATAGTCTGCAGACTCACTAAACAAAGTATTTTTATTCCTACGGTTGACATGATTACCTCAGCCAAACTAGCAAAACTGTTCGTGCTTCATGTATTTTCAAAGCATGGTGTACTGAGTCACGTAATGTCTGACTGAGGAAGTGAATTTGTTTCTCACTTATTCAGGTCACTTGGTAAAGCCCTTGACATATACTTACACTTCACCTTGGGTTACCATCCCAAAGCCGACAGTCAAACCAAATGTGTAAATCAAACCCTGGAACAATATCTACAAGTCTACTGCAACTATCGACAGGATAATTGGTCTGAACTGTTACCACTAGCTGAATTTGCTAATAATAATGCCCTGAATGCTACTGCTGGCATCTCTCCCTTCTTCGCTAATAAGGGACATCACCTGAACCTTACAGTTCACCCCGAATGAGACCTCACTTCCTCCCAAGCTCATGAGTTCACTGTTGATTTAGGCCAACTTCATGAAGCCCTGAAAGAGCAAATCAGTCACACTCAATCTCGGTATCAGACATTGGCTGACACTTGGTGACTCCCTGCTCCCAAATTTGCAATTGGTTCTTGTGCTTTTGTCAAAGCCCAATTCTTCCAAACTACTTGGCTGACAAAGAAGCTTGCCAAAAAATATCTTGGTCCCTTCGAAGTCATAGCCAAAGCCAGTAGTTGTTCCTACATTCTTTGGCTGCCTGACAATATGCAGGCAGTACACCTGGTCTTCCATGTCTCGATGCTTGAACCTGCTACTCCTAATGTTATACCGAACAGAGTTCAGGACCCTCCCCCGCCGGTTGAAATTGATGGTGAGATTGAGTATGAGATAGCTGAAATTCTTGATTCAAAGGTAGACCAATGCTAAACACCCTGTAACCTCCTTTACCTGGTCCGATGGGCTGGTTATGAAGGCACCAATGAAGAGACATCTTGGATGCTTGCTGCCGAACTCAGTCATGCACCTGAGATTGTCACCAAATTTCATTCTGCCTACCCTGCTAAGCCAGGACCATGGTCCCCTTGATATGATTCAGTTTTCTTTTTATCTTGTTTTATTCATGGTCTATTTTCTTAGCTATCTATGGTCACTCTATATACAAGTTTTTCTAATCTACAAACTCTACCCTGTATACCCCATATCCCTCTCAGCCTTTCTCATTTGTTCACAAAAGTTACATTAACCCAAGCTGAGACCTACCCGAACCACAGTCTGTTTCACTTGTCTTTTTCACTTCTTACTCTTAGTTCC